>PVKM010029521.1:0-17741 GCA_004027735.1 Carollia perspicillata | reverse complement strand
GCGCAATGAAATATAGCAGCCAGGAACTAAAGCTTGGGTGGTTTTCAAACAGATTGGAATTATTTGGTGAAGAGGGTGGATCTCCCAGGGAACACTAAGCATGAACTGGATCATTTTACAATTCCTGTGGTGTTGTTAGCATCTAGTTTAGATTTGGATTTGCTTCTGACTGAATTAAATTAGAAGTTGGCACAGTCACACACATTTATCTTTCTTTGCTAATCTACTTATGATCATTAAGAAGTATTTCATCAAAGCTACTGCAGACTAGGATAATACTTAAAAACCATTATTAATGTAAAAGAAAAATAGAATACTCTTTCAATCAGGGGAGAGAGCTGATTTCTACACGTGCTACTTCTGCTTAAAAGTGCCCTTTAAGCGCTGTTCATATCCCCCTCATGGTACGTTGCTCTATTTATTGAAGTGTTGGACAGGATGTTATATTTCTGAAAGTGAATAATATTGTCAGATTATTATTAAGAAGAGATAACCTTCCTTAATCTACAGGTCAAGTTTAGGAAAATTAGGAAGGTAGAGAAGTTCCTGAGAACTTGCCACCATGATTTGTAACCCTGAGAGGCACCATAAGGATATTCAGCTGCTACTATTAGACATAGCATTTTACTTATAAGCCTTAAGCAGCAATTTATACCTTAAGAAAATTATCAACAACTGACTAAATAAAGCTTAGGCTTGACAAATATAACACTTCATCTTTTTGCAGTAGAGATATTTAAATACTAATTTATACAAAAGTTGATATTTCCAATTCAAGTACAGCAAAGTATTTGTTTGTAATGTCTTGTTTAAAATGTGATATGAGATCAGATAGTTCAGTCACATATAGAACAATAAGAGCATATATGTATAGTAGCAAAGAAAAAGAACATGTTTTTTAAATAATAATCTAAAGAAAAATATTTTTCTTACTCTAATTTAGTCAGTATTTATACAGCTTATATAAAGTTCATTATGTACATGGAATAATGGAATTTACTGATAAAGTTGATGAAATACATGAAATTCATAAAACAAAAGAAAAATTTAAACACATTACAGGATTCAAAGATTGAGGAAAATTCAATTTTCATCTTTGTTGTTCTAACAGGTGTCCCTACACATGCTTCAGAGTTCTAAATGAGGTAACCAATCAGCAGGGCAGAGTATGGAGGGACAGGAAGCACTTCCAGAAAATGGAGAGAAGCCTATGAAAGCATCTAAAAAACTCCATGTCTACGTGGAATGAACTGGATATTCTGTTTGCCTCCCCGGAGCTTGTCTCCCCTTACAGTTCTGAGCCTTTGGAGGCTTTGCTGTACCAATACTTGCAGGAATTCTAACAAAGGATGACCTTGAAGGGGCTCATCTGTGAGTCTTCACAAAGGAAATGCATACAGCTCTGTCTCCTTTCCAGGATTGGTTCCAATACCCTCGTCCTTGTCCCTTGTCCTGTTGACCCTTTAAGGTAAGCAGTGCTCTGCTCCCTTCCATGGTTGCTAACTGCAACACGTTTCTATGTCCCCACCCCTGCACCCACCAGTTCCTCCTCAGCCCTGCTCACACAACTGTCTATAATCCCAGTGGGAAACTCTCTTCAATTACTTTGTCTGAATAAAATATTTGCTTCTGCCAGGACCCTGGTGATGAAAAGGATGATAATTCATTTTACAGTTACAGAATGTACATTGGTAAGAGAATTGGAGGAAAAGATAAGATACAAGATTAAACAGGGCTCATAGAAGAGACAATTTTGTTTGTTGTGCCAACAAAATTATGGCAACTCTAAAAGACTTTAAAACCTGGACTGATATAGATATATTAACATTTGGTTTTAAGAGACCTTGAAGAGTAGATTCACCATTCTTAAAACTAGAGGCGAGGAGATTAATAAGAACAAAGAGTCCAAGGTTCATAAGGACATGAATTAAAGTTAAGGCCATAGTAGTGGAAAGAGATATAATTCTGAATATATTTACAAACAGTTAAAATTAATCATGCTGCATACAGTTTATCAAGGATCATTTCAAAAAAGACCATTGCCCTATTACTGGTAGTAAGAGTAACATCAGAATTACCATGGATCAATGAGTTTGATTCATAAAATGTATTGTCAGAGGATAGATTTATCAATATATAAAGCAATAGTATACTGTGTTTTGAATAACTTACAATACAAAAGTGTTGACAGTCAAAATAGAAAATGCCTTCTTTTAATAAGTCCTTTTTTGTGACGTCCACATATAGATAAAACACCAGGAAAGGCTATCAAATTCTAATTTAAAACCCACCATTTAATAATCTTAACATAACACCAATATAGAAGGCATGGTGTATGGTTTAAAAAGTCAAACATCAGCCTCAATGGAAAAGTAATGTCTAATTATATTTTTTTCAAAAATATTTCCAGACCAAAAAATTTCAAAACCTGAAGTAGAACAAAATATCTTTTATGAGTCTCATAGATCCAAATACCCAGGGTTTATTTGCTTATGACATCTAATAGATTATCATACCAGGTATTGTAATACTAGAATTTCAAGTTTTGTCTTCCTTAGATGACTATTTTTAAATCATTTTTAAATTAAATTGATTGGCATGGCACTGATTAATAAAAGTACATAGGTTTCAAGTGTATAATTCTGTGATACGTCATCTGTATATTGCATTGTGTGCCCAGCACCCGAAGTCAAACCTTTTTCTGGCATCGCACATCTGACCCCGTTATCCTTTTACTACCTCTGCTCACCTTCCTCCCTCTGGTAACCACAACATTTTTGCCTGTGTCTGTGAGTTTTAATTTTTCTGTTCCACATGAGTGAAATCCTATGGTTCTTGAATTTTTTTTGTCTGACTTATTTATCTTGGCAGGATATTCTCAAGACGCATCCGTGTTGTTGCAAATGATGGCTCATAGTTTGAAAACATTTATTCACAAAGACACATGCACCCCCTGTTCACTGCAGCATTATTCATAGCGGCCAAGTCATGTAAACAACTGAAGTGTCCTTCCACAGATGATTAGATAAAAAAGCTATGGTACATATTTACAATGGAATCCCAATAGATGATTATATTTACCATGAAGATGGTAAATATAAATGAAGAGGAAAGAGGCAATGAGCCCAGGAAGATGGGTGACTTTCTGGAGCTGGAAAAGACAAGGAAATAGACTTCCCCTAGAGTTGTTTGCTAGAAGGAAACATAGCCTTGCCAGCACCTGGATTTTAACAGAGTGAGTTCCATTCCAGACTTCTCATCTACAGAAGATAATATATTTGCATTGTTTTTGTTTCTCTGCCTTTAAGATTGCATTCTTTTATACCAGTGTTAGGTTGGCAGCAAAGTTTAGAGGGAGGTGGAGAGATTTCCCATACACCTCCTGCAATATTCTTTTGTCACATTTGCAACAAAGTAGTACATTTGTTATCGTTGATGAACCTGTATTGACTTATCATTATCACTCAGGGTCCATAGTTTACATTGTAACTGACTCAGTGCTGTGCATCTTATGAGTTTGTACAAATGTATGATAAGATGTTTTCATCATTGTAATATCATACACAGTATTTCACTGCCCTGAAAGTCCTTTGTGTTTTGCCAATCCATCCTTCCTTCTGTCTCAGTTGCATCATTTTAATTCGCTGTTTATAGTAATTTCTTACAGCAGCAGTAATAAACTAGCACTAGGAGGTGTTGTTGGTGGTGATGATGACGATGATTTGGGATATTAATGTACATAATATATTCTATTTTAAATCAGAGTAAAGAATGATTTTCTTTAATGACTTCAGATTTTTCTTCATTACAGAATTCTCCCTTTGCCTGATGCTTTATACAACTGGGGGAAAAAAACACGTATCTTTTTACTATTATTCCATACATATTCTGTTTACCAGAACATCTCCGAATATGACTAGTGTATAGATGATACCTTGCTTTAGTTTTTAGTGGTGATATAATCTTTTGTTATGGTTTGTTTTAAAGGTTTTCAGGAAGGGAGAAGTAAATGTCTATCTATCGTCAAAGATATTAAGGTTATTAATGCTTTATAATTTAAAATAAAATTATCTAAATTGCAACCCCGAAAATGTATACCAATACACATTTCTGCCGACAGGATATCACTGCCAGGTGTTTCATACTTCACTCAATTAACATATGCATTAATTAATATGATTAATTCTTTTTTAACTTTTGCCAATTTTCGTAACTTAAAGAATAACTCTAAGTGCAGTTCTTTCATTCTGATTGATGTTGGCCATTTGTAACATTGCTTATTGATTACATGAAGACATTATGTTTAACTGATTTAAAAATAGATAATTCATCCCAAATGAAGAGATTGTATGCATTGTATTCAAGGTAATTTCTCCTTAAAACATGCAAAACTGTCAAATAAAGCTATAAATTACATAAATGCCAAACATAAAACATTTATATTTAAAAACTCGTTACCTGTTTAAACCGCAGAATTAATGAGGGAAAATATGAAATGAGAGAAAATGAAGCAGAATGGGAAAGCCGTTTAATACAAGTTGCATATGCGAATAACACAGTTTTGAAGAAATGGTTTACAGCTCTTTATGTTAACTAGACAAGGCTCTTTGTGGGGGGTGACATAATATTCAGCAGTTTACAAGTAACTTTGAATGTCAATGTATTGAAAGACCTGGGGAAAACATTCAACTTACAATTGTCATTCTAAATGTAATTCAAACCATTAGTTAATATTAAAATATTTGTCAACAATTATATTCATAAATTCTAATTGTATAAATTAAAAATTTTAAGTGCACTAATACTGGCTTCTAAATTTGAAATAAAATTAATAAAAAATAAAAATTCCTGAACTTTTATAGATAAAACTTGTTAACTTAAAAAAGTTTATGTCTCCATCTACTTGAATCTTGAAGTACAAATACTTTTATATTTCAAATTGAGTTCTCTAAAATGCAATATTGGCTCATAGTAAAATCAATAAATAGACAAATCTATGAAAGAAAATTAAATAATGTCTTGCAATAGTTTCAAAACATTATGGCAGTATATATAATTAGAAGATTGGCAAACTGTAATAAGTTTTCTTTCATCCACTTTTCTAGTAACCTTTTTTATTAGTCCGTGGTGTTCTACTGATCATATATTTTTCTCTATACACCATTTTGCTTAGTATAAACATAGAAATGCTTGCTTTATTTTATATTCTTCTCATGGCATTCTCTGAAAAACACAACCATAGAAACCTTTCTTTCACATGGTTATAGAAGATCCCATGAGAATACATAAAGAAAGAGAAAAGCATCTGAGATAAAATCACTAATATCATAATAATAAACTCTGTAATATTCTTAACCCTCAGATTTCTTTTACCTGTGGCTGACAAAAGACATATAATAAATAATTACAGTTACCACTGTCATCCAGAGAGAGATTATTTAATTATGCTATGGTCTACATTTTCACATGAATGAATTAAGAAAGATGTAATGGCCAAATGCACAGCATTTCCCATAAGCTGCATAGATAAGTAAGTAAATCAAACAATTATTCCCTAATCACACTAGCGACCATGAATAGACCAGGAAAGCTAAGGAGTGGTAATCACCTCCTTAGGGTAGATATTTAATTACTCATGGTGCCAAGTAGGGAATCAAAGTCTCTGCAAAGACTCTCAGTGAAATAGCATAGAAAGCATGGGCAGTAATAGTCTACAAGTAGTAGAATAATGCAGTAAAGAAAATTTAAAAACTGCCATTGATATATTTAAAAAGAACTATCCATGATTAAATGTGCATAATATAGTAGTGCAACACACTGTTTCTGATATTTTAAGGGGAAGTACCTGTGGTTTGAAATATAGATGGCTAGTAGGTATGCTCAATATAACAATACAATTTCATTATAATTAACTTTACCCTACAGGCATGTGGCTTTCTTCAAAATCACTCTGGTAAGTTGAATATGGAACAGAAACTAGCTGGGCATGTTAACAGATACCTGGCAGACTCTCCCCTTCATATATTATTTTTGAAATTAAAAATGATGTAAACATCTGGAAATATGCACATGCATCCAGGAAATGTTTTATAAAATTCAGAAATATCCCATGTATGAGGAATTTTGCTATTAACAATGAGAATAGAATCATTAAATACAATGTACAAGCTCACTTTTCAATCAAAGTGAGGAAAGAGGAACATCATGGAATTTAAATTCAATATTCGCCATGGAATTTTGAGGATCCCATGCACTATAGACTATGAGGATCTGGAGGAACAAATCTATGTCACATATCTAATAGACATTTAAGTTTACTAATAATATTATGAAGTGGAAGTAAGTACCAGGATGCAGTATTCAAGTCAAGAAAACAAAATCGTGTAATACAGGTGAGGAAATGGGGTGATAAATAAGTATCTATAATGCAAACAAAATCTGAATTTGTGAAAATGCATTTTAAACTCCCTCTTCCATTCCCACACTGTTTGACTTTATAATGTAAACTAAATATATTGTGTATATAAATAAGACTTTTTTTCTTAAATGGGATGCATATAGAAATTCTGATACTTTCAAGTAGTAGCTATTATGAGTTGTAATGGATCCCATATCCAAATTTAAATTAATACAAGCTAATTGTAAATGTATATACTGACTCAAAAAGTTAATACAATAGAAAAAGGTGACAAAATTGACTTCATTAAAAGTAAAATAAAACACATATACTTTATTAATAAATTAATTTAGTAGTAACAAAAATAACTAGTTTTTATATGTTTGAGTCATACTTTCAATAAGATTAAGGGAGATCTTCTACATGTGAAATGAGAGCAAATGTTTATGAAAAAATAATCAGACAAGAAATAACTACAGAACAATAAATGAATATATATGGATGGATGGATGTATATATTGTTTGCTTTCTGATTTTGTAGTTATGATGGAGGTAGTGACAGAAAAGTTCACACTGCTGAAACTTGAACTATTAATGATGCCCACTGGGGTTTGCATTCACTCCTGGAAACAGAAAGTATCCGCAGTAATTTAAAGCTTTGGTAACACAGGTATGTTCCTGGCCCACGAGCCACAATTGTTTCCTCCAGAAACTACTTAGAAATGGAAAATCTTGGTCCGAACTGCACCGAATCAATGGCTCCTCCATTTATTAAAAACAAGATTTACTAGTTAATCTTGTGAAAATTAACATAACCAAGCCCTGTTAGACGAAGCCAAAGATTCTGGAGCTTACCACCCAAAGTCCTTCACAACGTGTGAGATCAAGGAATTCTATTTACAAGATGGTACAGATTTGAAATCACAGATTTACTGATAAAATTTTCATCAAGTCTGCATTAAAAATATAATGATCATGTTTTACTCTTTTATACGTAACCTGTTGTATTTATCATATGCTTTAACTGGTACAGTCCTCTATCACACTCTTTCCTAAATATTTGCTATGTACAAAAAATGGACCATCTTTTGATCTGTCCTTAATTGTATTTACTTTACATTGTTTTTGTAATGTGAAGTAATTATGACTCTAAAAATGTCCTCCATGTTATTTTTATTCCTCTATTTTTGTTTGTTTTTGACAGAGTGCAACATTTTAAATTTTGTTTCCTATGCTGGCTATTTTGATTTTGTTTTTACACGGAGGTCTTGGTTACTTTAACACAGGTGCCCAGGTTTAGTCATATTATTCACTTTTATTATATTTAAAAAGCCTGGAACTCTTTTCTTCTGAGCAATATGTGTTATATTTTAAATAGCCAATATAGGCAATAACTTAGTAAAAAATATTTTAAAACATTATCTCAATTTAAAGATAGGCTAAAATCAAATGCAGAATGAAACCAGGAGATCCAATAATCTATAAATAGAAATTATAGAAAAAAGATAGGAACAAAATATATAAAGATAAGTTTTTGTTATTTAAAATGAGAAGTTGAATGCTTGAAGTTTAGTATACACAAAAACAATATATTGCAAAAAATGCCTTAAATATCACCTACAAACAATCAAGAAATCACTAAAATAAAACATAATGGAGTAGAATCATCACTAAATAGAAGTCAATGTGGCAAATCTACACAGCCTTGAAAAGAAATTTTTTAGGTCCTATACATAGAAAAAGGTGTGAAAGAACTTGGTAAACTTTCCAAATAAATGTAATGTCCAAAATATAAACTATATCAAAATTTTTTTGAAAATATCATTATTAAATTATAAGACAGATAATAGTTATTAAGTGCAACGGAATTTTGTAGTGAATTCTGAATCCAGCAGAGTGTTCTAAGCATTGTTTAAATATTAACAGCATTAGATAGTGCAAAGAAGTTTGCTAGTGACTGAACTGACAAAAATTTATTTAACTCATGGGTTTGGAAAATTGAAAATACCAATATATTTGCACCAAATGGACAAAAGTAAGTCAGGTAAATTATGAAGTAGTATTTTAAGAATATAAACTAAGCTTATTTTTTAAAAAACAAACTTTTATTTTGCATCAGGAAGCAAATTACAAATGTGATATCAAGTTTTATTAAAACCTCATTGGCATTATGCTAAGTGAAATAAGTCAGGGCAAGACCTTATGATTTCCCTAATATGTGACATACAAAAACAAAAACCAAGCTCATAGATATGACAGATTAGTGGTTGGAAGAGATGTAGGGTGGGGGAAATGGCAGATCTGTTCATTTCATATTTTTGTTTCAATAACTTGAATTTAAAAATAAAAATATAAATAAAATAAGTATTGGCATGAAACTGAAATAGAAAAGTTCAGACACTGTTACTAAGAGCATGAAATGATACAGCCATTTCAGAGTGCAGTATGTCATTATTTAGTGAACCTTAACTGCACAATTATACTCTTGGGAATATACTTCATAAAACTCTAGCATAGTCATGAAAAGGGACATGTGAAAGAATGTTCATTACAGTATCACATGTGATAGCAAAACCTTGCAAGAACATGAATGCTCATCCGTTCTTGAAAGGATAAATAAAATGTGCCATGGGCACACTGTGTAACATTAGAGCTTTCAAAATAAATTGATTAGCTTTCCACAGAGCAATTTTGAATGATCTAAGAAATATTGAGTAAAATGAATAAAAAGCTGAACAATAGATTAGCACAAGTCAACAATGTATATCAATTCAGTCCATACACATAAAAATAAACTATAATGATATATATTATTTATGTATTTATCATTATGTAAATAAATGTATGGCAGATTGGGTATAAAACATAAATTAATATTAAAATAATTACTATTGAGAAGAAGGCATATTGAGGTTGAACTGCACCATATTGACAGCTATTGATTGCAATAATAACTGATTTTTATTTAGGACAATTATTTTTAAAATGGCCTTATGATCTAACTTTATTGGAAATAGTATTTCATCTTGAAATTTTGGGGGGATTGGGTAGGATATTTCTATATGGCAAAGCAAAAAAAAATTATAATGCCTGAATATGGTATCAAATTACTGATGTTTTAAGTGAAGTGAATGTAGATCTCAAATCTTAAAAGAACGTGAAGAAAATGAGTATTTGAACCCCTGCAGATGAGTGCAAAAAAATTAAAGATATATGAAAATTTCAGTAGCTATCAAAAGTGATTGCAATTGTGAAGCCTGCTGTTTTGTCTTAAAACATGGCAATAATGTGTAAATTAAATTGCATCAGGAAGTGTATATTATAGAATAACATCCTTGTTGTTTTTCATACAGAGGTAGATAAATGGAAAATATATGATAATTATACAGCAAAGGGCATAAAAATATATTTTAATCAGCTCAAACCATTTAAAGTTAGCCACTTGCAGAATGAAGACTTTTTAAATCTAATTAAATTGGGTTGTTTTGAAAATAGTAGGATTCAAGAAAAATATGTCAGTCTAAGATATACATTTTAATAAGATTAAAAGATTTATTATTATTTATAAATAAGCATGTTTCTTACGGGCTATAAAAGAAAGAGAATAGAATGGCCAATTTGATATTTAAGCTTAATGAAGTAGGAACATATGGTGCCGTAGTTTCTCCTCACAAAATAGATATTGCAGGAATGCACTCTTCGCATGAAATAGGCTAAGATGAAGATTATCTCTAAAATATATTAAATTTTTTAACAAAATTGTTTTAAAAGTACTCCAGAATGACATCCTTTGATATAAGTTAATTTTGTTCACATCAATTATTAGTCTTTAATGTTGACACAACTGTTCTAGTTGGCATTTTTATCTAATTTTTGTAGCAGATTGAAGATAAAAATGACTTAGCAAGTTGGCCATTATCCTCCAGAAACTGTTGAGAAACTCTAAGGAATAAATGTAAGAGAACATAAGAGATAAAATATAATGATAAAGGTAAATTTCCCTAAGAACAATATAAACATATCTATTGTGCTTTCTTGCTTTTGTCAGGTCAGAAATGAAAATTATATTAGATTTGCTACTTAAGCACTTTCGTACTTCCACACAACAACTGATTCCTAGGACACCTTGCGTTTTGACACCTGTTACTATAAGTGCTCACTCAACTTCATCTTCCATTGTGTTCAAGATGATGTTTTTGAACACAGTGTCTAAAAAATGAAGGGATAGATTGTTCTCTCTGCCTCCTTGTTATGACTCACTGGCATACCTTACTTGAGAAACTCTGTTTTAGCTTGACACATTATCCCTCAGATCTACTTATAGTTGGAAACCAGATTGTGCATTCCATAGCTGCTTTGGGATACTGTTGATGAAGGCAGGCCTTTAAAATGTATTCAAGGTTTGGTAGTACAAGGTGTGAGACTGGAGTCAGGCAGATCATTGGACTGGGAGAAGAGGGGGAAAGTGACTATTCTTAAATGTCTAGGTCAGCAGGGGTCTAAGAGACCTAAACTATTTTATAATTATAGAGAGATGACATTTGTAGCATTTGCCTTCATCGCTGTACTGACATTTGGTTTCATTGTGCAAAAGCAATGAAGAGCAAAACTGCTGGTGCACCAAGGAAGGCAGTAGCAACAAGTGGACCAAGCAGCTATGATCTTCAATACCAGATAGAAGGGAAAATACAATTTAAAGGGCTGTTTCATACAAAAAGATGAAATACTACAATTTGCAAGAGCATAAATGGATCTTAAGAATATCATGTTAAGCAAAATAAGTCAGAAAATATTAAGAAACATATTATTTTACTCATGTGGGCTATAAAACTGAAAACAACACATGAACAAACAAGAAAAACAAATAAAAATGCATAGACAAAGGTGACAATGCCATGGTTATCAGAGGGAGGAATAGACACAGACAACAGTACAGTGGTTATCAGAGGGAGAAAGGGTGAAGGGTAATAAAGGGTAGAGGAGGCCAAATATATGGCTATGGAAGAAGATTTGACTGAGTGGTGGGCAAAAAACACAAATACAGATGATATATCATAGAAGTGTATACTTGGAATCCACATAATAATAAAAAGAAAAAGCCAGTTTCACTAACAAATGTCTCTGATGAAGCAGTAAGTATTTTCTGAACTCTCAATGCCTTTTAATATCCCATGTGATGAAATGAGAAATGCACACGAAACACTTTTGCTTCAAACCAATGTATGATAGTTGTATCAAGGAAAAACACTTTTGATAGAATTACTAAAAGACAAATTATGATTATTCAGACTTGGATATTTGGCAGACATATTCTTAAAATAAAAGAAATGAAGCTGTCATTTCAAGAAAAAAATTTAAAATGTTGCCAATGATAAAATATGAGCTCTCAAGTACAAATCAGCATTTTGGAAAACTTGCATCTGCCATCTTAAGCTCATCATGTTCTCAAAATTTAAAGAATTTTCTGATGACATTGATCGTGATCAATGAACGTGATCTTGATGCTGCTTAATGAACTATGCCAGCATTTGCAAGATCTGTAGAATCATTGGAACAACATTTTCAAATTATGAATGTATAATATTACAAAATAATGCATACACAAAGTGAAATTTCACAGGGCAAAATAGATCAATCGATTTTAAAGAAACAGAGTACACCTATTTCTCCAATATGGTTTTAGACTAATCACATTGTGACACTCGAGAATCTACAACCAGTCAAGTTTTGGTCTAATATTAAAAAGAGGTATTTGCAATTACCTTAAAAAGCTGTTTAAAGAATCTTACTTATTCACGTCATGTGTGAGTGTATTTATTCACATACTTCAGATAAGCAGTATATTGCAACTGTTTGAATACAGAAACAGATTATGAAAATCCAGCTGGTTTCTTTTATGTCAGACATTTTATGGTGTTACAGAAATGTTGACTAATGTTACTCTTCACACTAAATTTTTACTGTAGAAAATATATAACTCATTCTAATAAGTTATTTTATTATTTAAAAATTATATATTTTCAACGTTATTGGTTTTAATTTCCAATGTGGCATATACTGATAGATACGCCCTACATAAACAAGGTCACAATTGAAGTCAATAATTTTTAAAAGATTTAAGGCTCCTGAATCTGAAAGTTTTAGAACATGTGACCCAGTGATACTAGAGTGGTTACAACCTCTTCACAGATTTGCCTACTTGGAGAAGATTCCAGGGCTAATTGGTATACTAGACATATTTTCACATGGTAGGGAGCAAAGCTGATTGCTTTTGCACGCACATTTTTACACCTTTTACAGTTAGGCCAACATGCACTACACAAACAGGATATTGTTATAAATAAATAGTAAGAAATATAAATTTTGGGAGAAGTAAAATGTGATGGTGTCAAATCTTCCCAATGCCAATATGTTTCCATTTTATCTCTCATACATTGATTATTATAATATTCTTCAAAAATTTTTGGTTGTTTTACTAATATAGATTTCATTGTCTTTTTTATATTTATATGCAAGATTATAGAGATATTATTTTTATTAGTTAAAAGGTAATCAGGTTTCCATTATAATATTTAAGTGTACATTATAAGAAAATGCTGCTTTTAAATATTTTTATCTAACCACATCACCAAAATCCTTTATTAATCTTAGTATTTTTAAAGTGGAAATACTTAAATATTTTCCAGTGTTAAAAGTATTCTGTTGAACTTTCTTATGATCATTTCAATTTTATTTGGTTTATTCCACTCGTTGCATTATCTCAATAATGTCCATAAATGATTGAAATAGCAGTTGTCTTCTAATTCCTGATTTTTACAGACATGGTTTTAATATTTTCCTTCTCTAGGTTAATTATTACTCATTAATATTATTAAAGACTGCTAATATTTAGTAATTCACTTTATTTGTATCTTATTAAGAGTGTGCCTAAGCAAGATCAGCATTTTTCTAAAACAGGCTGAAATTGTTTAAGTAAATGTAAATATGTAACTCTTTAAAAGTAAGTTAAAATGAGATATTTAATCATTTTCAAATAGTTTCTATGTTAACTTTAAATTTATTAATTCTAACCATTTTTATTTTGAGACATCTATTCCTTTTGATCAAAAAAAACAAATAATATTAATTACTTTTACTATTTAGTCTTTTTGCCACTATAATTTAAATTCTCATTGTTTGAAACATACAGATGTCTTGTTCATAATTTTTAATTATTATATATTTTATCACCCTGAAATTTCACTCTTTACATTGTTAAGTAATTTTTTTCTGAATTTCTACCTTATGTGATAAAATAAATTAACCCATTTTTTTCTTTTGACTGTCTTCATGTGTTCTGCCCATGATTTTATATACTTTCTTCACCAATTTCTCCTAGGTATGTATTTTATATGCAAAATAGGCATGAGATTTGTTTTTCTATCTGCTTGAGAAAATTGCAATTAAATTTATATTTTAATTAGAAAACATTTAGTATATTGATGGGTATGTTTTGATGCCTCAGTTAATTATTCAAAAATGTTTGCATAATAATTAAGCAAGCCAAATAAAACAAAAAGCACTTCGATATACAATTTAGTTTCTGAGTTATGTTATCGAGAATAGAAGTGCCAGGAAATGATATGGACTAGGACATGGTTTAAAGACTGCTGAGATGATATGGAGAAGAATATCACTGGACATAAAGAACTCAAGAAACTGAAGATTCAAGGAGATAGTTTGTTTATCTTCATGGATATTAAAGTCTCTTCGGGACAATGAAACACTGAGAATACAAACAAAAATCTCTGAGTTAAGTGCCACTGAAAAAAAGGAGAATATAAATGAGGGATCTTGAAAACTGAGCTGGTAAACCTGACAGTTTAAACATAAAAATTGTTATTGTTTTTTGGATATATTTTGGTTCATATTATGTTGTGTTTACAATCTTTAACTGTGTTTTCCATCTCCAATGCTTTAGATGGGTTTAATTTACAGTTTCAAAAAATAACTGCATATTTTTTAAAAAGCCATTTATTTTACTTACAACAATAATTTTCCTATCATTGTTAGGCTTGAAAATTGATGTATTTTGTAATTTCTATTATGCTAAACAAGAGAAGTTACATAATTATGGTGTCTAGTCCAAGTGAAAATATAAAGCCACTTGTTCAAAAAGTATTAAGAATTGCAGCACAATTTGCAATAGCCAAGTGCTGGAAGCAACCTAAGTGCCCATGAGTAAATGAGTGGATCAAAATCTGACAGTAACCAGAGGGGATGTGGCAGAGGATAATGGAGGGAAAAGGGAAAAGGGTTTTCAGGAACAGGGTTTATAGATATAAAGGACACATGGACAAAACCAAAGGGAGTAGGATCAAGGGTGGGAAGTGGGGATGGCTGGGGTGGGGGAGGAGTGGGGGGGAATGGAGACCACTGTACTTGAACAACAATAAAAAACGTTAAAAAATAACCATGGTACATGTACACAATGGAATGCTAAGTAGCAAAAAGAACAAAGGAGCTCTACCCTTTGTGACAGCATGGATGGAAGTGAAGAGCTTTACGCTAAGTGAAATAAGGTAGGTGGTGAAAGACAAATACCGTATGATCTCACCTATAAGTGGAATCTAAACAACAAAACAAACAAGCAGCCCAAATATAACCAGAGACTCTGAAATAAAGAACAAACTGACAGTAACCAGAGGGGAAGAGGAGGGACATAATGTGGAAAGAAGAGGTAGGGTCATCAAGGAACATGTATAAAAGACCCATGGACAAATCCAAAGGAGGCTAGGATTGAGAGTGGAGCAGAAGAGAGTGATGTGGGGGATGGAGACAACTGTACTTGTATAACAACAACAACAAAAAGGGAAAAACGAAAGAATGGCAAGACGGTGATAACAGAACATTAAACTAAGGGTGGAGTTTTTCCGATCACAGGGCGGTATACAACTGTGCAAGTGGCATGCCCAGGAAGCCAGCCTGGTGCCAAGAGAAATGGTTAAAATAATAGACGCTGAATTTTGTTATGTTGAGTGTTTTTTGTTCTTTGTTTGTTTTTAAAGATACCACCGATATGCCACCAGTATAGGCATCTGACACTAGCCACATCTGTTTAGTGAGAAAGGTACCATGGAAGAATGATAGAAACAGAACAAAAAAGGGAAAAATCTGAGAAGTTTACTACTACTGAGAATGTCATGGCATGACATTCAACACATGCCATGTCTCGAATGATCACTTCCCCCAGTCGACCACATCAGATAAGGAAGCCCTTTTGTAGGAAGTGTGAAAAAATTTTTAAGCAGATAGGAAGTAAGAAGACGGCCACTGGCAAGCATCTTTGAGCAGAAATCCTGTCAGCTCACTACAAGGTCGGCTTCAATGAGAAAGATGCATGTGCAGCAGACAATTGGGGGAACCCAGCATAGATGAGACGAACGTCATGGTTCCCCTCTGTGGGGCTGCAGAGCAGCACAGGGTGCTGCCACAAGGGTGAGAAGAGAGGAAGTAGGGTCCATTTTGTGAAATAAATGAAACGGAGAGATTCTCAGATTTGTCCATACGCTGAAGGGAGAAAAAAGGAGGGTGAGTGAAGCTTCCCAGGCCCATTAAACAGGGTGCAAGCTAGTGGAGTGAGTATGCTGCCTGCAACGTCTTTTACTTTGGCAGATGGAAACCTCCGTTGAAACTGTTCTAATCATCTTTCAGATATTCATTCCAGTAGTCCGTCCTTTTACAGCTGCCCACATGGAGATTGGATGGTACTTGAGAAAGAGAAGGAGGCTAATGTCTCCTTCAGCAGCCACCTCAAGCACATCAAGACATAGAGGTAGACACAGTCAACAGAGGAAAGAGGGGTGAGGGGAGTCAAGGGTAAAGGAGGCCAAATACACAGTGACAGAAGAAGACTTGACTTTGGGTGGTGGACACACAATGCAGTACGCAGATCACGTATCATAGAATTGCACCCATGCAATCTTATTATATTAAAACCTATATAATCTTATTATAAATGTCACCCCAATAAATTTAATTTAAGAAGACATAGAATCAGGCACCTCCTCTCCAAAGATGTCACATGACTTGATAAGCCTTTAGTGTTTAGAACTAAGCCTAAAATGCAGGCAGGAACATTGTTTAAAATGGCTGAGTTTTTCTGGGATTTTATAGTCATATTTTCTTTCTCCTGGCAAAATTGGTGTCCAATTATTTATAATATAGAAAACAACCTTCCTTGCCATGGATATTTGAGATTTTATGTTTAAAAAATGTATACTCACTAAACTAGCATTTGTCTTTTTCTCCATAAAAACCTATGTTTTGAAAGTAAATAATTATTTATGTCAGTAAGAGCAGAAAATAATCGATTACATTGATTTTTAACATCATGTATAATGGAATGTTTTAATATTTTTTATAAAACTTAATTACTTAATGCAGTGTTACTATTATATAATCTTTTTAAAATGCTGGGTACCACTGGTTTGTGATATTATGACAGATTCATACACTTTATCAACCATATAAATCTATTTTAGAACAATTCTACATGACACATTAAGCAAACAAATTTTCACCTCAGGGCTACAAGTTTTTACATTACCTTTTCTGTGTTTAACTAGATTTTGAGTCCTTTATGCCAAGGGCTAAGGATAGATTATTTGCTATTTTTATTTGTTTTCCATCTTAGTGCCTGTTTTAAAATGACTCAAAGGTTGAATATATTAAACACTCATGTTCCAAAATAAATCTCGACTACCAGCGTGTTCTGAAGGAAAAACAACTCTATGTAATATAGGTTCAGATCATCAAGACACATTGATTTTTCTGCTTGACTTGTCACATAAATCCAACGGGAGTAGTGTGTATCTATCACAGAGTCTCTTCACAATTTGGAATTTGGAATAAATTCTTTAAAATAGTCAATCATCCATACATAAATTAACTATATAACCCTTGAATAGGTCAACTTATTAGTGAAAATTTTGGACAGTTCCAGTATTAGTGTGTAAGGGCTGCCATAGCAAAGTTTCACAAACTGTATGACTTAGAAATTACTGCTGAATTATTAGAAATTACTACTGAAATTACAGTTCTGGTGGTAAGAAGGCCGAGATCAAGGTGTCTGCAGTTGGCTCCCTCCGAAGTCTATGAGGGAGAACCTGTTTTAACATTCTCTGCGGCATCTGGTGGTTTGCCCAATGTTTGGTGTTCCATTTATGTGGCATCCTCTCTGAGATCCTCACAATGCACCTTAGTTTGCTTGCCTCTGTACTCAAATTTCCCATTTTCAGGGACATTAGTGACATTGGTTATGGCCCCACGCTATTGAAGGCACCTGAACTTGACCACCTGCAAA
>PVKM010029520.1:0-17731 GCA_004027735.1 Carollia perspicillata | reverse complement strand
ATGTTGGTATAGTTTGCAGTGAGCACATTGTAGCTCTCCTGTAGTTTCTGGTAGTTTATTGTCATCTCACGGAACTTCCTGATAACCAGTTCTTTGAATTCAGTATCTGATAGCTGACTTGCTTCCATTTCGTTTAGCACTGTTTCTGAGGCTTCCTCCTTTCCTTTCATTTGGGGATTGTTTCTTTGTCTTCTCATTGTTTGTGAGACTCTTCTTGACAGCTTCCTCTTCTTAAATGGATTTGTTCTGGTTCCCAGGGTTTATGGTGTGAACTACTGTGGTAGAATGCCTGTGAGATTCAGTGGTGCAGTCTTCAGGAAGGATTTTGGATTTTAATTTTTCAGTGAGACCCAGGAATATGTATTTTTATCAACCTCCTTGGGTTATTTCTTCAGCTGAAAGTACTTGAGGATTATACACTTTTCTCTTTTTTAAATATTTTATTTATTTATTTTCAGACACAGGGGAAGGGAAGGAGAAAGAGAAAATCAGTGTGTTGTTGCCTTTCACATTCCCCCTACTGGGGACCTGGCCCACAACCCAGGCATGTGCCCTGACAGGGAATTGAACCCAGAATCCTTTGGTTCACAGGCCAGCACTCAGTCCACTGAGCCACAACATCCAGGGAGAATCATACACTTCAACAAGACTAGAGTAGGCAACAGAGAATGGAGTGACAGAGAGGGATTATCTAAAAAGAGAAATAGGTATCCAAGGGGTTATAATGGGATTATGGAGGGGAGTGCCAATGAGTCCAGGAAAGATTACATTTCTAATCCTTTAATCCCATTCCTTAGTTTAGAAACCAGGAACAGTGGTTCTTTTGATGCTTGTTGTTGTTAATGCTGTTGTTTTTATCATTATTAGATGTTATTAGTATTAGCTTATTTAAACAGATGTGGAGCACATTCAAATTACTACTTGAAAGTGTATGTCTTCCCTCATCAGGACCTGTTGGTGAAGATACGTTAATGACTTCCCTGGTTGAAGGTCAGTGACATAAGCTCCAAGCAGGCAGTACCTTTGTTCACTGTTCTGTTTTCCAGAACTTAGAACCATTTCTGCCACAGACTAGTTACTCCAAAAACCTCTGCTGAATCAATTTTCCTGTGGAAAAAAAACATGTTCTAAATTTAAACTTTTGTAGTGGTATTGAGCAATGACACTCCTTCTGTAATTTCAATCTGAAGAGGCTAGGATATGTAGCATAAATGTAATAGTTGTTTGGTTGCTTTGCAGTTTGTAGGACTGCCAGAACTGGCAGAACTGCCAGAACCCAGGACTGGACTGAGCAGTTTCTAAAGGCCTGATGCCACTAATAGTTGAGTCTATTGGAAGTAGAACTACCATATTTTGCCATGTATAATGCGTGCTTTTTTTGCCCACATTTTTGAGGGAAAAATAAGGATGTGCATTATACATGGGTACTACTAATCCTGAACTACATAAATGTTTTTAATAATTTTATTTATGCTTATGCATTAAAAGTATAACTCTGGAAAGCAATAATGATATCTGTATGCAAAATAAAACTCTGGACTACAATCATTGGTTTTGTTCCTAAATATAAATAAAAAAATTGAATTAAAACAAAAGATTTTTTTGTCCCAATAATTTGGGCCAACAATGTTGGTGCTCATTATACATGGGAGCACATCATACATGGCAAAATATGGTATTACTTTAGGTATATTATATAATTAAATAGGCTTTCATGGGTTGGCCTAGGGACATTATAGATTTTTTTCTTTATTTGTATTGGTGACACAATTGTGGATGTCCCCATTTCCCCCACATTTGCTCCCCTTCTCCCAGCCCCCATTTCAATTGACTTATAATTTAGGAAAGTGGTAAACTCAAGTCCAGCATATTATTGTGACATTATCTGAAAAAAAAATGTTTGTACCTTGGCAATATTTAATTTATCCTGAAGTGTAAAAGCAACAAAATAAATTCAAAATATTTTCAGATTAGAGTTAAAGCAATGCAACATAAGAGCAAAGTTAAAGGGAATACTTTCTTGCCTACCAGAAGTCCAACAACATAATAAAAGGTAACAAGATTTAAAAGTAACTAGAAATGAGGAATAATTTCCAAAGCACTGCCACATGCTTTATTTCACTGGATTCTTGAAATTATGCATACTTTATAGATAAGGACACCGAGGGTCACAGAAAATTAAGTGATGTATTTAGGATTCAGGGATGCAAACTGGGAAGCATTGTATTCTATTTCTATAAAGCATGTTTCTCCAAGTGTGTGCTATAGAAAATGAGTTTTGAGGGTTCACAAGAACTCTGCCACTCCCCCTAAATGAGAGGAAGTTCCATTTTTAAAGAGTTAAATAGGTTTCTTTATGGTAGTTCTTATAACCTTTAGCCTG
The DNA here is from genome assembly GCA_004027735.1 of Carollia perspicillata. NCBI lineage: Eukaryota > Metazoa > Chordata > Mammalia > Chiroptera > Phyllostomidae > Carollia > Carollia perspicillata. Next base: position 15,348 of record PVKM010029520.1, on the reverse strand, counting down.
TAAAATGCTATTGTGGCTCATGTTTACACATATATAAGTGGAAAATACAATAGAGTGTTCTACAATTTTCTAATGATAAAACACCTATCTTTTCACAGTGCCTATCCTGACTTGGGTGGTTCTCAGAACTTTCTTTGGGGAATGGTCTTTCATAGCCTTGTTCTCAGAGAGCTGTCGAGTCAAACAGCATTTTCACCAATGTGTCACGAATGAGTCACAATTGACAATGTGACTGACAAGGTCATTGACAATGTGTCAGTAATGAGTCACCAATGTGTGACTTCTTCTAGAGGTATTTCACTTGTATTACAGGATCCTTGAAGATTGAAGTCTTCAGGGGCCAAAAGAAAAAGAAAACATCCTTAATGAGAGAGTTTCTAATAAAACAAAGAAGCTGAGGGAAGCTTCTAGGGGCAGGAGGTGCGTACCTCTGCAATTGCATTATATAACAATTACCTATTCCCTGTGGTTGAAAGGAAGCCTTATGTATCTGACCTTGATAAAGAAATAAGGCTTTTGAATAAGGATATGACCCCTATTATAGCATAATTTTTCTTTTCCTCATCAATAAGGAAGACGATGCATAAATGATTGATATTTTTACTTATAAAAGCAGAAGTATATATTCTAGCTCTTAGATACTTTAAAATCATTTGAAAATGATTTGAAAAGTACTAAAATGGTAACCCTGAAGAATAGAAAATAAGTTTTCTTTTTGTAGTTTATTTCATTCAATTTAACAACTCTATTCAATAAATAGGTTTGTTAAGTGAATGAAAAAAATGTGTGAATGAATAAATGCCAGCTGTGTATAATGTTGCATCTGAACAAGATATTATAGAAATCTTAAATATAACTGAGATGTGGTTCTTTATCTTCAAAACTTTATAATAGAGTCATAAGCTGTTACCTAGTGCCTACTCCAAATCAATAGCTTTCATGTTTTACCAAAGGCTTTTACATTTATTCTCTCACTGCATTTTCATAAAGCTCTGGGAGTTGGATAGAACAGACTTTTCTGTCATTTTTATGGGGAGAGAAAATGACTTGCCCAAGGTTCTACTGCAAATAAATGATACAAGGACTAGTGCAGTCTGTCCTATGTGTGTAGAAGGCCAAACCCCAATCAACCCCTTGTTAGGGAACTGTCCCTGACGAGCCACGTCCACTTTGTCATTTTGTTCATTTAGCACTACATGTAACTTTGTGCTCATTGGTGTATATGTTCAACTTGTTCATAAGTCATTTTCACTACAGTATGTTCCAAAAGGAAGATGCTAGGCTTAATAGTTTTCAAATCCTTTCCTACTTAGTGTCGTATTGGCACATGCTGAAGAACGCACTTCCCTGAGAATGTTTGGCATCAGACCATGGTTGTGTCTGAGTATGTTTAGTATGTCCCCTCCTTGCTTTGCCTGCCGCAATGAGCATTGTTGCTAAAGCACATACTGCCTTTGTAAAAGGTAATATGATTTGCATACTGGTCTTTTGAAAGATTAAAATACAAATATATGCATTCTACTTACTAGGAAGGTGTCACAATATAGTAGAAAGACACCAGAACCAGGCAAGTGTCAGAAGACCCAAGTTCAAGTCATGATTCCAGAACTTACAAATCTGTAGCCATGGCAAAGTCATGACAAACTTCTTTCCTTATTTGTAAAATGGACATAATACTAACCATTCCATTTGTCCCATTGAGTGTAAACCATCTTGTTTCTCTCACAGTTTATTCTCAGAGAGCCCATCCCTAGACCCACATAAGCTAGTTTTCTACCTAGTGCACTGCCCACACACTGAATGGACTTCAGTGTCTGAAAGGTTCATTAATGGTCTTTTACAACATGAGACGTTGGTTCCTAAGCTTTTAAAGACAAAGCTAGGTAAAATATTGAGAAAACCCCTTATAATCTTTATTAGAATAAACTTTTAAACTGACCCTGGTTGGTGTAGCTCAGTGGACTGAGCACGGGCCTGTGAAGCAAAGGGTCGCTGGTTGGATTCCCAGTCAGGGTACATGCCTGGGTTGCAGGCCAGGTCCCCAGCAGGGGACACATGAGAGGCAATCACACATTGATGTTTCTCTCCCACTCTTTCTCCTTCCCATCCCCTCTCTCTAAAATAAATAAATAAAATATTTTAAACTGATGTCACTCAACATTATACACCAGTGATTTCAAACTTTGCAGAGTATCAGAGTCTGCACAGAAGCATGTTAAACATACACGTTTTCAGGTCTCACCCAAAGATTCAGTGGTTTAGGGTAGGAGAATCACTGTTGTAAACCCCAAATTGATCATGAAGTCATCAAGGAACAAGGAAGTAACATAAAATGATTCAGCAAAACATAATGATTAGTTAGTCACAGATACCATGATCTCAGTTCTGGGTCACACTTCTGTCTCTATTGTGGAGAAAGGGAGAAGTAGATCAAATGACACTCTCATACATCCTGGAACACAGGTCCATTACATTCCAGTTCCATAGACTCTACAATCCAAACTGTCTTTGTGTACTTCTGTACATCGTATTCCTTTCCAACTAGTGCAGAACCTTTTTTAGTGGATGCATGTCATGCACAAGCTATTGATATTTTTATTAATAATGCTGATGTAGCTGCAAATTTGACAGGGTATAAGCTAAAATGTTGCCATTAAAATAATATATTTTTAGGGTTTCTAAAAACCAAGTATAATTCTAATAGAAGATAGTAATGAATCTAGAAACCTTCACCAACAGCAAACTTCTGTATTTTAATATAAATCTGTATTTTTATGGATCTTTAAAAAGATTGAGAAAGAATATGACAATTTTCTTCAGTAAAAAGACCAGCAGTAGGTATTGGGGCTGAAGCTTGACTTAAAATATTTATAATGAATTACACTCATGTGATATGCTTATACACCCTCAAAAGAAAAAAATCTAAAGATGAAACTGCTTTTTGACCCAGCAATTCCACTACTGGGACTATATCAAAACACCAGTTCAAATGAACCTATGCACCCCAATATTCATAGCAGCACAATTCACAATAGCCAAGTGCTAGAAGCAACCTAAGTGCCCATCAGTAAATGAATGGATCAAAAAATTGTGGTACATTTACATTTTGAAATACTACACAGCAGAAAGAAAGGAGGAGCTCCTACCCTTTGTGACAGCATGGATGGAACTGGAAAGCATTAAGCTACATGAAATAAGCCAGGCGGTGAGGGACAAATACCATATGATCTCACCTGTAAGTGGAAACTAATCAACAAAACAAACAAGTGAGCAAAATACAACCAGAGACTTGGAAACAAAGAACAAACTGACAGTGACCAGAAGAGAAGAGCTATGGGATTAAACGGGGGAAGAAGGGGAAGGGGCAAGCAAAGGAACAGAATAGAGGACTCATGGGCATGAACAATGGGGGGGATTGACTGTGGGAGTGGGGGGACAGAGTAGGGAAGAGCAATGGGGAAAAGACAGGACAACTATAACTGAACAACAATAAATTTTAAAAAAGAGCTATTCACATTATAAGTAGCTTTGAGGTACATATTTGGACCTGTTTCTTGTACTATAGTACTAATGTTAGTTTTATTCTATTCTATTCTATTTTCATTTTAATAGTTTTTATTTTTATTACATATTAGAAGCCCTGTAACTTGGCATATTTGATTTGGGTTAATGAAAAAATACAAACAGAAAAATGAAATTTATTCTATCTGGTTAAGCATTTCAGCCTGTGCCTTTCACGGTACTTTTCAAGTGTGGCCATGATATTTTGTTGTTCAAAATTAACATAATTTATGATTATGAAAGACTACAGTTCCTAACACAAGGCCCAAGTATATCACCAAAGTTTCCTGATCATAAATAATATTGACTTTTTGAAATTTAGAATAGGTCATTTGGGTTTTGGGGCTGGGGTTACTTTCCTTTGTCTGTCTGTAGATTGGTATTTAAAAAACCACTGGGCTAACAGCACATTTGTAGAGGACTTTGAACTCGTACTAGGAAAAGTGTTATAAAAATATAGCTTTTATTATCATCACACAGATTACATTGTCAATTTTGTCATAAACTTCCTATTTGGCTGTGAACATCCAACTTCACACTTTTTGTCCCTGAATTTATCTCCTGTAAAATGTTAATAATAATATTTAATTACATCATACAGGATGTAATGAAGCTTAACTTTCCTTTTCCAAGATTGTCAAATATAAGTACCATAACAATTATTAACACTACTTTGTTCTCACTGGCATCTTTGTGGATAGTCTTAGCATAGCATGTACAAGTAAATTGGAGACGTAAAATGTCCTTCTCATTAGTATGTAGTCAAAGAGTTTTAATGTGCGTTCCTCCAATATTCCTCCTTCCCATTCATGGACTTGAAGGAGGGATCTTTTTCTTTTTCTTTTTGCTCTTTATGTCCATAAGCATTAGCTTTAACCTTGCAGCTTCCTAAACAAATGCTAATCACTTTTAAAAAAAGATTTTATTTATTTATTTATTTTTAGAGATGAGGGTAGGAGGGAGAAAATGGGAGAGCAACATCACTTGTGGTTGCATCTTGCATGCCCCCCTACTGGGGACCTGGCCCGCAACCCAGGCATGTGACCTGACTGGGAATTGAACCAGTGACCCTTTGGTTTGCAGGCCAGCACTCAGTCCACTGAGCCACACCAGCCAGTGCTAAAGGAGCAATCTTGAATGCCCCTCACTTTGCTCACTAAACAAGTATCTGTTGAACACATACTGTGTGCCAGGAATGGGGCTTTTTGCTGGGAGTTCAAAAATAGTATTTCCCTGGCTCTGCTTTTGGAAGGCTTAGAAATATAGATCACAAGTTCGTTCAGCTGAGCCCCTCCATTATTTCAGGTACAGTGCAGAAAGGCATGATATGGACAGAGCTCGATACAGTGTGCTGTTTGAAGCTATTAATGATAATATCTACTATTGCATAGGCATGAAGCTCCAGGTCTGGGCTCTTAGATTCCATCATTCATCCATTATCTAGCTGAGTGACCTTGGGCACTTCAGATAGGTTCCTTTTTATCTCAGTTTTCTCATCTGTGATCTCCAAGACCTCATTTAGTTCTGAGTTTCCATGGCTTCTGTCTTTCAGCTCTATGTAAAATGGCAGTTTATAAAGACAATGAAGCTTGTTTCTTTGGATTAGTCTGTTTAGCCAATGTAGATTGGAAAACAATGCCTGGGAGGAGAGGTCCCCCACCAACCTTTGAATAAATAACACCTTTCATGGTTTGCTCGAAGGAAAATGATCAGCTTGCTGATCCTGTGGGCCTATGTAGCCCATCCCAGACACAAGGAACTCTGAAGCTAGGTTTGTTGTCTTCTTAGATTACATTTCCTCAGTTAAGAGGACCAACCACAATCAGGCTTCACATGCAGTGTTACGTGAAGGCAGAAAGGAAATATACTGTTTTTCAAACAGAGGGCCTTCTGTCACTTACTCCATCGTTGTATTATAGTGGGCAGATTTATTCTGCTCAGAATATCTTTATTCCTTAGTGTTTGTATTTCTTAGTGTCCTAAGAAAACACAGGTGCAATGTACATTTCTGTGGCAATCATACAGGCTTCGTAGACGTTTCAATTTAGAGTATGTGTTGTTTTCCCTGGCTTGACCTGCGTGGCATGGGGCTTAGCGGGGGAAGGCGTAGCTCTTAGCCCTTGTGTATCATGGCTCAGCAACTTGATGCTTAAGTGATTATTTCAAAATCCAAAATATTCAAACTTTGGACTCCAAGAACAGTAGACTCAGACCACAAATTGATGAATAGAGCATTTTCATAAAGGAAAAGAGTATATCCCGACATTTGAAATCAAAGCTCAAAGAGGGACCTCAGTATTCACAACCTACTATGTGCTTTCACTTCGCGCTTGTCAAGAAAAGACAGGAACAGGGGAGAATTGGACAGTGCCTCTATCACATATCACTGTGGTTCCACTAACATTGGGATGTTCATTTCAGGAGAGTCCCTGATGGAGCCCTGCATTAACTGCTGCCCCCAACCGTAGTGCTACTCGGGGGCAAATGCGCTGTGCAGAACAGCCCAGAATCTGTCCGGCTGGAGTAACACAATGGCAACAATTTCCAGTTTTATTTTCCTTCACTGTATTGGTTCATTTGTGAACAGTGAAAAAGGGGGGCTCTTTCAAAATGGCCGTTTTGTTCAAAAGCATGATTACAATCTATATTTTCCTTGAATTGCTTATTATATCATGCTCACAAAAGCTTTTTGTGTTAAAATGCATGAACTTTTGCATTTAAGGTGTATATAATTTCTCTCAGTGTGAGTATATCCTTTTAAGAACAATTTAAAAACCTCTTTCGTTTAACCTTGTATAGTTTCATATTTTTTAAATGTCAAAAAAGCTGAGGAATGAATTAGTAGTAGTTTTCATTGTTAATTTCTATGGCCTTTGCATCTGCAAACTTCTGTTCAAGATCACTCTGATACAGAATTAAATTAGAAGAAAATAAAAGAAAGACAAGAAACACTGGCATCAGCTGCAAAGTTTTTTGCTGAGTTTTACTTAACAAAGCTCTAAATGGCTACTAGTCTTCCACCTGCAATCAAGTGTAATAAACCTTCACAGCAGAAGTCAAATCTAGGGGAAAAAAGTTGGAAGCTCACACTTACACCATAAAACCTTGTTTATTGCAACCATCAGTCTTCTCAGATATGCCCCACAATGGGATTTGGTAAAGCCATTACAAGGTGCCGTATGAGTTCCATTTGCCTACAGTAAATAGAATGTCAGAAGTGTCAGGGGGAAATAAATATCGGGCTGGTTAAAAGGGAGCAGAGATGGCTCAAAGCATCATTGAGAGGATTGATTTATCTGGCGTGCTGTAATGACTGCAGATGTGGACCTGTTATTCTAGATGAGCAATGAATTTGATGAGCTGATAACACGGGGCCAGAGAGGCCTGGTTTTAATTACTGATGAGGAATTTATTTGTGAGGCACAGTGATTTACTGAGGGTTTGTTCTGTTATTGACAGGTGACCTTGGGGCTTTTCTCTTCTGATGAATCTTTTTTTAAAAAAGGAACTTTTAAAAGAAATAATCAAACAAAAGTGTTTTATCTGTACTCAGAACACAATGAAGTCATTCGAGATATGTTGTCCGGATGGGAGCTACATTGAGGCTGTGCATAAAAAGTTTACTGTTTTGTTATTTGCTGCTTATAAATTACCGTTCGTTTTGACTAAGTATGCCTTTACATTTTTCCTCTTAAGGAAGCCTTCATTTTGTGACTGGAGGTTGGCATTTATGAGTGTGCTTATGACATTAGCATACACTATTGAGGCAGGATTGGATGAAACCCTGGGATGCCTGGCACACTGCTTCATTAAATGAAAGCTAATTTGCGTCAAATGGATTGGGAGTTGAGAGGGAAGTTTACAGTTCTGACATAGTTCTGATGGTGATCTGCACTTTGTTTCTTTTTGTGAATGATACATAATATTAAAGTTAAAGGCAGGAAGGTCAGAAGAACAGTGGCCATTTGTATTCATTGTATCAACTCCCCTCCTTAATGCTACAGAAGTTCCCTCAAGCTAACTAAATGCCCAGTTTGGAATATTTGTACTATGATTTGTGTGCCTTTTATCTTGACCAAGGAGGGTTGAATGTGGCAGTTCTATGCATTTTTAAAAATTAAAATGTACAGGTTCTAGGCTTTCATCTAAATTTCATATTCAAATCTGCGAGCTCCAAGGCATCACTTACCTATTTTATTTACTTCAGCCAGCAGTTTACCAAAGTGATTCTATAGTGATTGTTTGACAAGCAGTTATAGCTGTTGTTAGAATTCTTTGTAAAAAAAAGCATGGACCCTGTCCAGTTTATAGATACAATTAATTGTTTACAGGCTATTTAAAAAGTCACTAAAGCAGGAAAAGAGCTGGACCTCAAAATTTCCTAAAAAGAGACCTTACTTGCACTGAATGGTATATGTATGTATAAACCTGCTACTGTTCCATCCATGGCTGGAACTGGAGAGCATTATGCTGAGTGAAATAAGCCAGGCGGCAAAAGACAAATGCCATACGATCTCACCTATAAGTGGAATCTAATCAACAAAACAAACAAGTGAACAAAATAGGACGGGAATAAAGAACAAATTGATGGTAACTAGAGGGGAAGGGGGAGGGAGGTAACAGGGCGGAGGGGAGGAGAAGGGGAAGTGTTGTCAAGGAATAAGAATAGAGGACACATGGACAAAGCCAAAGGGGGTAGGACTGAGGGTAGGAGGTGTGGGTTGGTAGGGTGGGGGAGAGTAATGGGGAGAAAATGGAGACAATTGTAATAGAAAAACAACAAAATTTAAAAATTTTAAAAATAAACTTGTTATTGGTTTGAGAGAAAGTCAAGGATCTAGTCAGTTGAGAGGTAGTCAACTTCTTTTTAACTTTGTATCTTATTGTATTTCTTTTTTATTTTGCACTTATTTTTAAAGTGTTAACAGGTACTGCAATCTTTGTGAAGATTGTAATGTTTTGTGCAAAAAATATAACCCAGAATGTTGAAAATCCTTGCATATATTATTAGGATGAGATTTATATGTTTATTTGTATGCATTTATATATCAACAAACACTTAAACTATTTTATTTATTTATAGTGGATTTTATTAATATCCTGAATGTTTTGGATGGAAGAATTTATGGTTAAAGACAAGTGTCACTATTTTGGAATACATTTATAATTTAAATAGTACCCCAAATTCAGTTATTGTAATATATACCTAATGTTTGTATCCCTAAAACATATTTTTATTTATCAAACCAGACTGACTTGAATTTTTTTAAGTTGGAGGTTAGTCAAGATCAAATAATAATTAAAGCAGTATTTACCTGCCTTTTTTCTTGTTTTGTGGTTTTCTATTCATCGGGGGAATCATTGTCTGTCCTTCTTATATTTTTCTGTTGTAGATTTATTCTTATAAAGTATATATACATTTGTATATTGTCCCATTAACTACAGGATTCCCTTGTCATCTTGTTAATTTTGGGTAGGTCAAGTTCCACTAAACGAATGTCAGGTGTATGTTCTCAGACAATGAATAAATGCTCTCATGGTCATAAGATCTATACTTTGGGATGCTCAAGTCTATTAGTTAAAGGGTCAAATGGTTAAAATTACAATTCTCTTAGCACGAGCTTTTACCCAGGGGACACAAGAGTCAGTCCCTCCTTCAAAGTATGTGATTTCCGTCAGAGCTTGTTTACAAATATGCCTTGACACACACTCTTTAAACTCTTCAGTGCAATCTCCTGACTGCATTCTATTAGTCTCTGTGGCTGATCTCCAAAGAAAATATAAGTAAATGGCACAAATTCCATTTACTGTGGTGAGACTGAGGAGCCAGAATCAAATACTTTTAGAAAGTTGATCCTGTTAAGGAGTGAGCATGACTGAGAGGCTATTGCTAGCAAAGGAATATAGGGGGAGTAGGCACTTGCCTATAAGTTTAATAAAACATCTAGATTTATGTATCCAAACTAGTTATTTTGATATTAATGTGTCCCAATAATATTGCTTCTGCCCATGACATTTTGAATCACCAATTTGGGAGTTATATACTAATCATACATTTCAGTTTTCTAAATATAGTCACTGATGGCAATCCTTATCCAATATCATAAAATGTACATATTAGTGAAAAAATGGAAAACTCAAGCAATCTTTATTGTTGTTGTTGTTGATGTATTACAGTTGTCCCAGTTTACCCCATTGCTCACTCCTACGCCATTCCCCCCCAGTCCCACAGTCAGTGCCCCACATTGTCCGTGCCTACAGGTCCTTCATACATATTCCTTTGCTTACCCCTCCCCCCGCTTTCCCCCACTAGGCCCCTCACCCTTGGAAAGTGAGCTCTCTGGTCACTGTCAGTTTGTTCTTTATTTCCACGTCTCTGATTCTGTTTCTTTGTTTTGTTTAGTAGGTTCCATGAAGTAATCTTTTTCTAAGTCTCATTTTCCTTGACCTTTCTGTAGCCTTCAAAAAACTTGAAATTCTTTCTTTCTTGCTTTCTTTGACAATATAGTTTTCTTTTCTCCTCCTTCTTTGATCACTTTTCATCATTTGCTGGTCTTGGTGTACCCCCATATCTAATGAATAACAAAATTCTGGCTTTGGCTCTCTGTTCTACCTTTATGTTCACTGCCTTGAAGAGTTCTTGACTTAAAAGAAGAGATTACTGTTCAGAAAGTATTCTCAAACTCCAGAAATAATGGCTCCTCTTCTTTCCTGTCTTAAAAATCTAGCTGCCAGCAGTCATGTCCTACTTCATATATCCCCAACCGAAGTTCGTATCTCTAAGTCAGCTCTCATAATTGCCTATGTTAATATGAACTGTATGTATTATTCATAACCGTGTATGGCATCTTCATGATTCTATTTAACAAGCTTATGATTCTCATTCACACCTTCGGGGCTTTAAAATATTTTATTTCTTTCTTTCTTTATTTGTAGAGAGAGGGGAAGGGAAGGAGAAATAGAGGGAGAGAACATCAGTGTGTGGTTGCCTCTCATGTGCCCCCTACTGGGGACCTGGCCCCCAACCCAGGCATGTGCCCTGACTGGGAATGGAACTGGCGACCCTTTGGTTCACAGGCCAGTGCTCACTCCACTGAGCCACACCAGCCAGAGCCACTTCCCTGGCTTTTGACCTTTCTTTACCTTCCCTGAACTCCATGTCCAGCCCACCCTAACACACACTAACTATAACATTGAAGTAGCCTCTTGGCTTTTTCAGTCCTTTCTGGTTTATTCTCCATATTGCTTCTAGGATCATTATTTTTCAAATTGCATGGCCTGTTGTTATTTTCCTTAAGAATCTAGTGAATCTTTTAGTGGATTTTAATTGCCTTCAGAAATAAATTTGAACTCTTCAGCTGAGCATTTAGTCTTCTCCATTAATTAATTACCTATAAAACCTCACCTGGCTTTCAGAGTTTTCATTCTGACAGCTTCAGTGACCACTGATGGGTATGTGGCTCATGCATTAGTATCTTCAGCTTGGTGTTGTAGAAAAAGGATGAAACTGATGACTCATGTCACTTGGTTTTGCCTCTAGCCAAGTAACAATGCTTAAATCAGAGATCAGTCTCTACAGCACATACAGAAGACGCCTACATGTTGATAGGATTAAAATTCTCTCTTAAAGTGTTTTCTCTATATACAACCATTTAAGGGTTGTTATCTTTATTTTCATAGGTGAACATCCATATCACAAATATAGTGAAATCTAATTCTCAAAATGGATCCACACTTCTAGAATACCAGGATCTAAAGAAAAAGTAGAGTTCATCTCAGGAATTCTACCATTTAAAAATTCTTGATACCACATTACCCACAATGGACTGAAATTTCTTTGATATCCTCTTTGGGAAGAGTTTGATAAGGAAAACAACAATTATTTTTAAAACTATGCAAGGCAATTTTCAAGTGTTTTAGTCATCCGTCATATACAAACAATGGATATGCTATCTTCTGTTGTAGAATATACATGGACTTTATAAAATTAAGGTTATTTTTGTTTTGGTTTTAAATTTTTTTAAACATTTTATTTATTTATCTTTAGAAAGGGTGGGAGAAAGAGAGAGAACTATCAATGTGTTGCTACCTCTCATATGCCCCCTACTGGGAACCTGGCCCACAACCCAGGCATGTGCCCTGACTGGGAATTGAACCAGTAGTGATCCTTTGGTTTGCAGTCCTTTCCTCAATCCACTGAGTCATACCAGCCAGGGCCAAAATTGAGGTTCTTTTTGAATAGGTAATGGGTGCATGTGTTGAGAAAAATTACTAAAGGGTATGGCATTACAAGGAAGTCTTCCTTCCGTCCATCAAGCCATGGCTTCTAGTCACCTAGTTTCCTTTGACTGGGTTTACATTTATGTGAGGTTGTGCCACTTCGGTTCTGAGCACCTTCCCCTTGCTCAGCAGCCAGAGAAGAGGTTGGTGAGGATGCAGGCATGAGTGCTATGTTCTAGTGTTTTTCAAAGCAGGAGAGGGAAGTTCTGCTATTTGCAGTAACTGTACAAGAGTAAGGTTAGATCATGAGACAAATCTCTCCAAACAAAGTCAGGTTGACATACGTTAGATAGACTAACAAGTTTTTACTGTGAGAATCGTAAATAAGCCTTATCTGAGTATAAGTGGCCACTTTGTTAGCCATTCTCAGATGTGACTATATGGATCTGCATTCTATACATTTAAAAATTACTACATTCAATGAGTATTTACTCCATTTCTGAGTGAGCAAATCTATATATGCTTTTCAAACTCTAAGTTAAATAAATTAACAACTACTCCAGCAATATGATGATTTACATGCATTATAACCACTACCTTTAAATATATCTTTGATCTAAAATTTTATGCCATGTTTGATTGAGCATATATGGACAGGTTGTGACCACCAATTTTTCCTGGAGATATCATTGCTTTAAGAAATATGAATATAAACAAAAAATTTATACTTCTGGAGATAAATATTTTTGGATACTTGTTTGGTAGTTTTTGTATATGTGACACGGGAGATTGGATTGAATGCTGAATTCAACAAATACTGCTCCAGGGAGTTTTATACAGGGGTTTGGAAAAATTAATATAGTTGAAAAGAGAGGGAGATAGCAGACGTGAGCAGCAAAAGTTATAAATATTGAAAAGTAATAGGACTGTAATAACTATACAGGGACTTCTTTATTCAGTGTGACATGGAACTATAACATTTTAACTTTGTGTAATGCAATAATAAATGAAACATAACAGGAATAGAAGGAATGGGGAAAGTAAAAATAAACTAGTAACATAGTAACTAAAATGCCATATCATCTATTATAAACGCTGCATTTGAAAAAGACTTGCAAGCCACTCTGCCCCATCCTGTCATCTTCTCTTCACCTAATAACAAAGCAATTGTGCATTAGAAATTCTATTCATGAAGTTTAAAAATGCCCTTTAGGAAATTAATGTATAAGCTGTAAATTCATTACCAACAATAAAACTATAGAAAATGTCATTTATCACATGTAAATATTTACAATGGTAATGAGATAGTGGTAAGCATTTAGGGAATGAAATATCATTTTATTTGAATAATACACTAGCGTTTCAGAGAACATATCAACACGAGCAAAATGCATAAAATATTAGTTAACTAGTTAACTAATATTAGATCAACTCTGGCAGTGAAACTTGGGACTGGATTTGAGAATGGCAGGTAATATCAAAACTACAAAAACAAGAATATTGAGATCATTAGCACATATAAAACTGATAAAAATACTAGTATTTACAAAAACAAACAAAAATTTTAACATTAATAACATTATAGAAGTAACCAGGTGGCTGAAGAAGGAAAAATCATATAGAAAGCAAAAGAAGCAAAATAGCTTAAAATTTTAAACAAAGTGAATGCTGGTAACAAATATAACATCATGAAAAATTTCCGGTTAGCCCTGGCTGGTATGGCTCAGTGGACTGAGTGGCAGTCTGTGAACCAAAGGGTCACTGGTTCAGTTCCCAGTCAGGGCACATGTCTGGGTTGTGGGCCAGGTCCCCAGTATGGTGTGTGTGAGAGGCAATCACACACTGATGTTTCTCTCCCTCCCTTCCCATCCCTAAAAATAAATAAATAAATAAAATATAAAAAAACTTCTAGGTTACTCTCCACAGGTGGATGGATCCAAAGTGTTTCCAGCTGTGATTCTTGGAGTTCCAAGAACATGTAGAGTTTCCTCAGGCCCATTAAGCAGGGTGAGGTCTCATGATTATAAAGGGGCATTGATTAGAGCAGTTTGATTACATTTTGGAGTTCCAGGTATATTGTTAATACAAAGGATATAGTGAGTGTATGCCTCCTCAAACTCTGTCTCTGCCTCTCATCCTTGCTCTGGGTGATGCCCAAAATTCTCCCAGTTAGTATGAGAAAGCTGTGAACATCATAATGTATGTTACAGCTAGGATACTGTGTATATTGAAAAATCCAATAAGAATATCTAATTTATTGCATCTCAATAAAACATTTAAATTTTAGAAGTTACTTGACTTTAATTTTTGCTAATTTTCTAGAAAAAGGCATATTAATAAATACTTGTTTTGTTATATTGCTTTGTGTTATCTTTAGTGATTGTTATATAAATGATCTCCTCAAAACAAACATTAAATTACCTATTAATTTCCCCTCAATTGTTGAAAGTATTTATCCATTTACTGATTTTCTAAAATTAGTCATTAGTGGCAAGTTTTCTTGTCATTCATGAGAATTAATGAAATTCTACTGTATTGGCTAACTTTTAAGTAATGGTTATCAGCTCTATCACATTTATTGCATGGTTAATGCTTTCTGATTTTCCTTTGTATTAAATTTTGATGGTTGATAGTAAAACTGGAATGGATAATTACATGAATTCTAAAGAAAAATAAAGCACAATTCTGAGACTTACAAGCTGCAGTTTACTTGTAAAACTGTAAAGTTTCTAAAGGCCTCCACATTTTCTCCCATTTTATTCCTTTTGTGATTTCCTATTAGGATCTACACAGTTTATAAATTCTGAGATTTCAATAAGGGTAACAATTTTTATATTATTTATATCCCATATAGTATAGCTTAAAATTCTATTTTATATAAAAATGTGCTTGAGGCTCCACAAAGACTGAATCCTTATCCCTGGGTTGTAATTACTGAAAATATAATAGAAGGATATTTAAAAAAAATACATACATGGCTGATCTGCTCTCATTTCTTCTTTGATATTCTGATAGAACTTGGGAAATAGTTTGAATGTCAGATACACATTGATAAAATAGCAGAAATAAAATAGCTGATCCATTTTTATACTTTTTTCATTTATATGTGATGTTAGTAGTAACTGGCAGTATGATTAAGTACTTAATATCAGTTTTCTAATAAAACATTGTATAAACTCAGAATGGAGATGATACTTTTAAAATATATGCTCTGGGTTTATGCATTATTTTTGAGGGAGGACACTTCGTATGAAATAGATTCACTCCCCTGGTAACAGTTGCCAAGAACTGGGTTTATGATCCCTAGGGAGCTTCCTATAGAATCCTTTTTTTTTATTAATCTGTTTATTGAAAAGAGAATCTAACAAATCTACTTTTAAATAAAAGCATTTGTCGACTTCCGGCCAAGATGGAGGTGTAGGTGGAAGCACTGTGCCTCCTCTCACAACCAAGATTAAGGACAACAAATATTTATAAACAATAACACAACCAGAACACAGAAAATTGAAATGCGGAAGTCCTCGGACATTCAACCCAACCGGTAAGAGGGGCGGAGTCCGCAGGCGG
>PVKM010029519.1:0-17750 GCA_004027735.1 Carollia perspicillata | reverse complement strand
GGGTGGGGAGCGTGTGACCTCCAAAGGGCATCTCAGTACCATCTGCTCGTGAGGGAGCAGCAATAACCAATAAGGACATTGGTTTCATCAGCCAGGGTAGGTCGAGTGTCCCGTGCCTGAGCCCAACCTGCTTTACGCTGCTGGAGCCTGAGGCTTGAGGGCAGTGGTGTCTTGGGACGGCAGCCCATGCCTACACCCTGGAATGGGGCTGCTGCTGGGTGGGGGCACGTGTGGGAACCCCCCACTCCCACGAACCTCAGCTCTACCTACCCCTCCTGCCCCTAGCATCGGGTGCTTCCGAGTGATGGAAAAGCAGCTGTAACTCCCAAGGTCTGAGGCAGGTCATATCTCGTGTGGGGACGGGAAGGCCGATATCATTCCCAGCCTGGGTGGAAAGGGGCTGCAATCTGGTGGAGTGGCAACTTCCCTGTGCAGTTCACTGGGAGCCCAGCACGGTCATCCTGACAGCATCTTGCCCTCAGGGGAGAATGGGTCCCTCCGCCGGTGGGCCCCTGCAAAGGGCTGAGCATCCCAATGTGGTGCAGAGCCCGGGGGTGTGGCATCACCCCTTTGGGGTCCTGCTTGTTGCTGTTTCTGGTAGGCAGGTACGCACAGCGGGGCCTCAAAGGAGCATTCCACTCCACAGGCCCCATTGCTGCTGCCCACATGGCTCCAGTCACGTGGAAAGTCAGTGGTTCTTGGCAGAGCTGGCAGCCCTGAGACTGAGAGCCCCCCGGGTGCGGGGCTTCTAAAGCCCGAATGAGATCACTCTGCTCACCCCAACCACATAGCGCCTGGGAAAGAGAAGCCCAAGTCTGAAGAGAAGCCTGGGCTGAACCCTAGAAACAGTTTCCCGTCCTCACCTGCCTTCCTTGCTGGGTGGGGCTGTGGGTGCAGGTAGAAGCCAGGGGCCCTGCTGTCTTCCCGGCAGGAACTGAGGCTGGGAGAGGGACAAGGCTGTGCAGGGCCCACACACAGGACCCCTTCCTCTGGATGTGGGGGACACTGGACTTCCCACAGAGTGGCTGTCTGGAAGCATGGGACACCGGCCATTTTACTCACTGGGGCTGGTGAGAATTATGGGGGGAGGGAGCACGGCCACCCCGGAAGGCAGGCCTCAGCGGGCTTCCGCCCACCTCTGCCTCTCCTCCCCCTCCTGAGGCTTCCTAGCACTCCTCCTCACCTCCCCAAGCTTGTGGCTTTAAATATCACCAGTGTGTTAATGACCTTTACGTTTGGTTTTCAGCCTGGACCTCTCCCCGGGACTGCAGACCTAGTGTCTGGTCAGCCCCTCTCCCCCAACCAGGGAGTGTCTCGGCAAAGATCAGAGGAGGAGGAGGAAGTGAGGGTGCCCAGACAGGTCTCTGCCTCTCTGTCTCGGGCAGGCCCCACGGAGGGCTTCCCCCAAAGGCCTGATCAGCACCCTTACCCTTGGCCCTGCCCTCATTCTGTGGCCAGCTCCCTACAGCCTCTTGTTTGGGAGGAGACCCTGAGCACATCCAGCGGTGACTGGACTGCCTCGGACCACCTGTCCACAAAAATGGGCAGCTGCTGTGGAGTGGGCTGTAGGCTCGACACTGGAATCACCCACCTGCCCCACAACATGCCTGAGCTGCCCATGCACACACTGCCTGCAACCAGTGCTCTCCTCAGGTGTACAGAGGGCAGGAGTGGGTGTGGCCAACAGAGCCACTGGAGCCCTGGAAGTCTTGGGCTGGGGGCTTTGCCTGCCCCGGGGGAAGTGGCCAAAGGGAACCAGCACGAGTGAGCACGCAGGCTGGTGCCGTGGGAGCTGGCCTTTGGGGCCCCTGCGGGGCAGTTTGGGATGTGTGCACTCACGTGGATGCACTCCCTGCTGCCCACCCAGTGCCTGAAGGCTGAGGAGCAGAGTGCCAGGTGTGAGCCAGAGAGAGTTGTGGGGTGTGTATGCCATGGAGGCCAATTAGATGCATGCATTTAGCCAACAAGCTTTTATGGAGTGTCTGCCAGGTGCTGGTGCTGCTCTATGCACTGGGAATAATGCAAAGACAGAGACCAGTGCTGTGTAAGACTTCCCCAGCCTAGAGTCTAGGGCCCACCTTTTCTGGGGAGGGCACAGTGACAGCCCCAAGAAGACAGGATACTCTAAGCCAGGTGAGGCTGGCTCTTCTCCCCAGGGCTGAGGTCTTGGGATCAGGGCACCTCAGTTTCCTGCCACTCAGGGACACCTGTCTTTCAGGACTGGTGGGGGCTGAGACACAGTGCTGGCAAGCTCATGAGGCACTCTGCCCTCGGGAGGTAGGGGCCAGTGTCTGGAGCAGCCTGTGTCCCTGCTGGGGTTCCCAGGCCAGGTCCTGTGTGCAGACAAGCCCCTGACATTCATGGCCATTTGGCCTCAGGGTGGGGTGAAAAGATGATCCTGGCTCTGCCACTTGATCTAGGACTCTATCCCCTCGGTTGTCTCTCCCGCCCCCAGGCTCTGTCAGGCCACCTCTGGGAACTCATTTTTTTGTTGTTGATGTCATCTGGCGAGGTGACATGGTTTCCCCGACTCCTGGTTCTCTCTGTCCAACCACCATGGCTGGGCCAGCAGCCAACAGCTCTCACATCCCGCCCCCGCCCCCACACGCACAGAGAGCCAGTGGCTGTCACCCTGGGTCTGCTCGATCTTCCTCACATCAGCTCCCTCCCTGCCCCTTGGCTGAGCTCCAACTTCCCTGGCCCGTCTCCCTCAAACACCAGCACATCCTCCCTTTCCTGCCCACTTGGGTTAGTGGCCTCCAGCCGTGGGAGGGAGCCCAAAGGGTGTCATTCCTTCAACTGCTCCTAGGCCTGGCTGGATTTTGGGGTGCCCCAGTTGGCAGAGCCTCCACCAGTCTCCCCGAGACATCTATACGGGGCTGGCTGAGACTCAGGGTAGTCAGGCCTTGAGGTCACCCACCCCCAGCGAGCCCAACTCCCACTGTCAACCTTAAAAAGAACATGAACATTTTACCAGCAAAAAAAAAAAAAGAGTTAATTTGGGAATAGCAGAGGAAGTGCAATTTTGGGCTTACACACCATGGTGAGCCTGGTGTTCTCCAGGCAAGTCTGCAGAACAAAGGAGGATGTTATTTTACAGAAAAAAAAGAAGGGGACTTCCGGCCAAGATGGAGGCGTAGGTAGACACACGGTGCCTCCTTGCACAACCAAAATAAGGACAACAATTTAAAAACAAACAACCAACCAGTACTGACACAAAACTGAACTGTCTGGAAGTCCAACAACCAAGGAGGTAAAGTAGACACATTCATCCAGACCGGTAGGTTTGGCGGAGTTGGGGAGCCCGGATGGAGAGGGTTCTGGGCGGGGCGGCTGGAGGACCCAGCGAGGCGGCGGAGTTTGGATGGTGGGGCGCACAAGGCGGCTGGCTGACAGGTGGTCTCACATTCACACGCAGATAGACCAGGCAAAACCGAGGAGCCAGACAGACCTGGCAACCCAGGGTCCCGGTGAGGGGAAATAAAGCCTCAAAACACCGATTCAAAACACCTGTAGGGGTTGAGGTGCTGGGAGTGACTCCCAGCCTCACAGGAGAGTTCAGTGGAGAGACCCACAGGGTCCTAGAATGTATATAAGCCCACCCACCTGGGAACCAGCACCAGAAGGGCCAAATTTGCTTGTGGGAAGCCACAGAGGGGATTGAAATCTGAGAGAGTGGAGCAAGTGACATTGAACACCTAAGGCTCTGCCCCTCATACGTAACGGGAGACAAAAAAAAAAAAAAAAAAGCCCAAATGAAAGAATAGATTAAAGCTCCAGACAAAATACAACTAAGCAGTGAAGAGATAGCCAACCTATCAGATGCACAGTTCAAAACACTGGCAATCAGGATGCTAACAGAATTGGTTGAATTTGGTCCCAAATTAGATGAAAAAATGAAGGCTACACTAAGTGAAATGAAGGAAAGTGCACAGGGAACCAATAGTGATGGGAAGGAAACTGGGACTCAAATCAATGGAGTGGACCAGAAGGAAGAAAAAAACAACCAAACAGAAAAGAATGTAGAAACAAGAATTCAGAAAAATGAGGAGAGGCTTAGGAACCTCCAGGACATCTTTAAATGTTCCAACATCTGAATTATAGGGGTACCAGAAGGAGAAGAGGAAGAGCAACAATTGAAAAGTTATTTGAACAAATAATAAAGGAGAACTTCCCCAATCTGGCTAAGGAAATAGACTTCCAGGAAGTCCAGGAAGCTCAGAGAGTCCCAAAGAAATTGGACCCAAGAAGGAATACACCAAGACACATCATAATTACATTAGCCAAGATTAAAATGAGGGAGAGAATCCTAGAAGCAGTGAGAGAAAGGAGACAGTTACCTACAAAGGAGTTCCCATCAGACTGTCAGCTGATTTCTCAAAAGAGACCTTGCAGGCAAGAAGGGGCTGGAAAGAAGTATTCCAAGTCATGAAAGGCAAGGACCTACATCCAAGACTGCTCTATCCAGCAAAGCTTTCATTTAGAATGGAAGGGCAGATATAGTGCTTCCCAGATAAGGTCAAGTTCAAGGAGTTCATCATCACCAAGCCCTTTATGAAATATTAAAAGGACTTATCTAGGAAAAAGAAGATAAAAAACATGTATAGTAAAATGACAGCAAACTCACAATAATTAACAACCACATCTAAAACAAAACCAAAAACAAACTAAGCAAACAACTAGAACAGGAACATAACCACAGACATGGAGATCACTTGGAGGGTTAGCAACAGGGGAGTGGGAGGGGGAGAGATGGGGAGAAGGTACAGAGAATGAGTAGCATAGATGGTGGGGAGAAAATAGACAGGGGGAGGGCAAGAGTAGTGTGGGAAATGTAGAAGCTAAAGAACTTATGACACATGGACATGAACTAAAGGGGGGAATGTGGGTGGGAGGGGTGTGCAGGGTGGAGGGCAGTGAGGGGGGAAAATGGGACAACTGTAATAGCAAAATCAATAGAATATATTTTTAAAAAATTAAAGGAAAGAGAAAGTTGGGAGAGGTAATTATAAGTAATGGATCATTGGAAGAGAGCAAGGATTCAGGGTGGTGGTGTCTTCTCATTGGCTGGGCTGTTGCAGTGTAAGGAGAAAAATCTTCCTACTGCTGGAGCGGTAAAGTAGGCTTCTTGTCGCAGCCCGCAGGGTGCAGTCACTGTGGTAGGCGCCCCATTCAAGGATTCCTGACTTGATTTTATGAGGTTTCCTTTACTCAGCTTTACATTTCCCGCTTTGATCAAGATCTTTCTCTGAAAGCATCACTGACCGGTTTTCCCACAGGTACCAGTTTAGCCCCCCTGTATCAGGAAGGACCTTTCCTGGTTGCCATGTTCTGCACAGGAGGAAAAGTGTACAGAGATTGGAAATGTTTGAGGTCACATCGGAGTGACGAGGAAGGTTGGGAGGAAGGATGCTCAGGCATTCCCATCCAAAGTCTGTCTTATCAGGGTCACAAGTGTTGCAGACTTTCTCAGCACTGAGCCTGCATCATTTAGTGCATCCTTTCTGCCGGAGCTTGACAGGCAGCAGGTACCACATTTGAAAAGTATTCAGAACAAAATGAGCAGAATAAAATCCAGTTTGTATAATGGCCCCTAAGTCAGGAGCTCAAGCCTGAGCTATAATCAGCTGTATAGGCCAGAGGACCATGGAGAATTGGGTAAAATCTGTTGTAACCAATGGGCTTGTTCCCTAAATTTTGTGTAATTGGGTTTCTACTTTTTTAAAATTTTTTTATTTTTACCCAGATGTTTCTTTCTAATGAATTGACCACTACATTTCCTAAGCTCTGAAATGGCCAACAGACCATAGAAAGACATTGCTTTAGGCTCCTGCTTGAAACCAGCAGCTTCAGCAAACTGCTGGCCTTGATCAGGGCCAAGGGTTTCTACTTTTGAAGAATGTATTCGTGTTCAGTGGATGGTGATTGCTATTGCAAACTAAAACATGGTTCTTTTCAATGTACATAATTAGACTTTTGCAACATTGTGGCGTCAGCGTCTCCTTTTATCAGCTGTGGATCAAAAGAGGCAGGGGCTGGGTGAATCAGGCACCCTGTGACTCTCTCAAAGGGTGAGAGCTTATGAGTTCCAAAGAGGGCGGATCTGAGATTTAGAAGGACCAATGGCAACATTTTGGCCAAGCTTTTGGAGAGTTTCCACAAATTTTGCCGATTGAGTTTTGATGATGCTGTTGGTTCAACTAGTCCTGAGGATGATTAGCAAACATTCTATAGAACTGGCCGAATAGCACAGTCTTGCCATATTTGATCAGTAAAACTGGATCCCGGGGTCTCCACGGAGCTCAAGAAGAGCCCCCCGGGTAGGGATGATGTCTTTCCCACTGAGGAGGCACGTAGCTTATCAACATGGGAAGGCTTTGACCCAACAGGAGAACACAAATCATTACCACAACATACTCGTACCCACGAGATGGGGGTAGATGAATAAAGTCCGTTTGCCAACCCTTAAATGTTCCGCTGGGCAATTCGAAACTAGCTGGGGTGGCCCTGGCCTGTGTGGCTCACTTAGAGCATTGTCTCATAGACCAAAAGATCACGAGTTTGATTCCCATTCAGGACACATACCCAGAAGGCAGGTTTGATTCCTGGTTGGGGAACATATGAGAAGGCAACCAATTAATGTTTCTTTCTCTCTCCACCCCTCTTTTCTCCCTTCATCTCTCTAAAAACAATGAAAAAAATATCCTCGGTGAGAATAAATAAATAAATAAATAAAATGTCCAGGGGTGGTGTGGACAGTTTTCTCTGGATTATTTTTGGGGCAGGTGGGGCAGGAAAAGTAGGTGCTTTTTGCAGCCTTCTCAACGTCTTCACACCAGTACTGGCTTCTAAGGTTTGTCGTATCACCAGTGCACCAGTGATGCCGTGTGTGCACAGCAGTCAGTAATGGGGGTTTAGACTTTCTGACGGGAGTGGAGAAAAGCCAGAGTGATTTTTTTTTTTCAAACTAACAGTAGAGTCCCAATATTGTTTTTCCTTTTCTGGGGCCAATTTTAGAGCATTGCTAGTCAATGTTTCTTTTCTTTTTTAAAATTTCAAAAATTTCTTTTAGAGAGAGGAGGAGAGAAACATCGACTTGTTGTGCCAATTACTTACACAGTCGCTGGTTGATTCTTGTGTGTGCCCTGATTGGGGATTGAACTCACAATCTTGGTGTATTGGGACAACATTCTAACCAACTGAGCTACCTGGCCAGGGTGTTACTCACTTTTAAAAAACTATCATTTGGGGGAACATCCCTTTGGACCATGAGAGAGGTCACTGAGAATAGGGTACTTGGAGGAAATGCATCAGCAAAGGTGGTTTCCTTTAGCCTCCAGGGAATCAGGTTTGGAATGCTCAAGTATCATAAGAGCAAGGTGGCTGGCAGGAGTATGGCATATAATAGGCTTTGGGTTTCAGAGCTATTTTTAATTGTATTCCCATTAGAGGTAAGGAAATCTTGAGGCTTCCATAGCATTCCAAGGTCATGAGCAATCCTAAAGGAATAGGGACTATTGGTATAAGTTTTGTGGTTTGGCTCTTGGCTAGAACAAGCCAGAGTAAGTGTATAATTCATCCTGTTGGACGGAGGTAGCCAGAGGCCAAGGTGCTGCCTTGATAACTTCCAAAGTAGTTATAGTAGCATACCCAGTCCAATATTTACTGTTTAAATAAGAACCAACAGTAAGCCATGCAAAATCTACATTGGTCAAAGGAACTGCCTATAAGTTATCATGGGCTATCGAAAGATCATGAGGGCTTTTATCAGTGAAGGAAGGCTTAATAGCCCAGTCAAGATTAAGACAGCGAGAGAGTTATGAGAAAGTTACAAGAGGATCTGTCAGCAGGACAATTTCACAGGTGAGACAACTGGCAGAAACGGATTGAGTGTGACGAGAATGCAGGAGGGCCTCTAGTGCCTGGTACAAGATGATGGGGGGGGACCCCGTGACTGTGTCTTCTGGTGGACTGAACTATAGGATCCGTGGCAGGGCCCTGACCAGTGTGGCTCAGTTGGTTGGACGATGTTCCTCAAAGCGGGAAGGGCCACCAATTCCGCTCGATCAGAGCAGGTGTCTGGGTTGTGAGTTCTGTTCGTGGCAGAGGCACGTGTGAAAGGCGGCGGATCCATGTCTCTCGCATCCATGTTTCTCTCTCACTCCCTTCCCCTCTCTCTAAAAAATAAAGTCTTTTAAAAAAATAAAAAGGCAAGGGGAGTTATTCTTGTGCCCACAGGGTCTTAGCTGCTGGCTGTAGAACCCTATGGGGTGATGGAGATCACGATGGTCTAGGGCAGTGATTTTCAATCTTCTTCATCTCATTGCACACATAAACTACTTGCTAAAATTCTGTGGCACACCAAAAAATATACTTTTTCCCGATCTGACAAAAGAATAGGTATAGTTTTGATTCATTCACACAGACAGGTATTGTGTTGGCTATTGTCATTTTTCAGACAATCTAAGGGAAAAGAGGTCAGTGCCCCGGACTAAACAGTCAGGTATGCATCTTTTAAACATTCTTGCGGAACACGGGTTGAAAATCGCTGCTTTGGAGTGAGCGTCACGCGGGATCCTGGGCCCAGGCAGAGCAGAAGGCGCAGGGACTAGTCGCCGGCGCCAGCGCTTCGCCCCGCCCCCCGGGCCTGGGCCTAGGCCGGGCCTTACCCTTCGCGCTACCACTTCCGGCGGCGTTGCTGGTGGGTGTGGGGATCTCGGGCCTCGGGAAGGATAACTGAGCAGCGTGTTCCGCAGTCATGGAGCCGGACGACCCGGCCGAGTCGCTGACCGAGCTGCGCGAGAGGCGACTGGGTCCGTTTGAACTGCTGCAGGTGGCGGCGGGCTCGGGCCTGGCCGCCTACGCCGTGTGGGCGCTGCTACTGCAGCCCGGCTTCCGTCGGGTGCCGCTGCGGCTACAGGTGAGGGGCAGGACCTACGGTGCCGGGCCAACGGAGGGACGACTCTCTGGGCAGATCGTCGGGAGCTGTTGCTGGTGGCTGTGAGGGCCGGGGCTCTGGCCAGTGGGCGGGGCCAAGTCTGGGGGCGGGGCCCGAACTGAGGCTCTGGGCCGGGTTGTGGTGGAGTGGGGAGGGTGCTACACTTAAGGGCCAGCCTGGTTGTGGGTTGGGACCTGTTTTAGGGCGGGCAGAGCAACCCGTTCAAAGAAAGGGGCCCAGGAGGCAGGTCTGCCCTGCGACCAGTGAGGTTTAGGTTTGGAATCAGAGATGTGAAGAGCCTGAGTGGCTAATGGACTCCAGCCCTCCAAGCCACGTCTCCGTGCCCAGGTGCCCTATGTTGGGGCTAGTGTGAGGCAGGTGGAGCATACGTTATCGCTGCTGCGAGGCCGCGCTGGAAAGCTGGTGGACCTGGGCTCTGGAGATGGCAGGATTGTGAGTAGTGGGGATTGGGGGGGTTGGGCCCTCCTCACAGTGCACCTCTCCACCTTCGGGTTCTGACGCTGTTGGTGCCAGCAGGTGCTGGCTGCCCACAGATGCGGTCTCCGCCCAGCTGTGGGCTATGAGCTAAACCCCTGGCTGGTGGGGCTGGCAAGGCTGTATGCCTGGAGGGCAGGCTGTGCTGACAGTGTCTGCTACCACCGTGAGGACCTCTGGAAGGTAACCTGGGGAGTCCTGTACCTCTTCAGACACCACGCTTGATCTCCACTCTTCCAGTTCTGGCTTGGCTACCCCGCTGAGAGCTCCTGGGCGGGCTGGGGGCTGACACTCAGAAGTTGAGGTAACCCTGTGCCCGTCAGAACTCTTTCAGGGCTGGACTCCTGTCCCCTACTGGGGTGACCTTTTCTTCCCACAGGTGAGCCTGAGGGACTGCCACAATGTGTCTGTGTTCCTGGCCCCCAGTGTGGTAGGTCTGGGGGTTGCTAGGCCCAGGGGAGGCCCAGGCCACCCCAGTGTATGTGCTGGGTCTGGGGGAGCTGGGAGGGGACAGCTGTGTTCTGCCCCACCCACCCTACTGTCTTGCTCTCTCCTACAGCTCCCACTGCTGGAGAAAAAGCTGCAGGCAGAACTGCCTGAGGGGGCCCGTGTGGTGTCAGGACGCTTCCCCCTCCCCACCTGGCAGCCTGTGGCCGTGGTTGGTGAGGGCGTGGACCGTGTCTGGGCCTATGACATCCATAGTGGTGGGCCAGCTGGGCAGGCTGCCCCTGCACCCAGTTCTGCCTTGGTCCCTAGCGCCCCTGATCCTCCGGCTGGCTGACCAGGTGGACACAATAAAGACGCAGTGGGCTCCACCCTGACTCTTATTGTGTGGAAGGCGGGGCTGTGGGGAGGATTCCGTGCTGGCTGGAAGGCGCTGTGCTCCAAGTTTATCTGATGACTGGCTAGCGGCTGCGGGTCCTGGGGCGCTGAGGCTTGGCTGGAGGCGTGGCCCCCACTTTCTGGGTGTCTCCTGAACCCACCAGCTTCCTTAGCCTCAGGATCTCCTTCTTGTACCTGCTCAGAGGGACTAAGTTTAGTCCCCTGCCTGGCTGTGAACTGCCCTGCCTCTAGTGTTCGGGACCCATTCCCATCCCACTTTTCCCAGAGCTTACCTGCCTAAGTGCTGGTCCACATACTCCTGAAGCTCAGAGAGTTGCTCCTCAGCCTTGGTGGCTCGGACTAGCAGTTGTGCCCGCTCCCATTCTAGCTCTGCCTGGCATGGAGGGGAATAAGCCGTGAGCCAGGGCAGAGGATGAAGAAGCATCCCTGGCCAGACCTTGCCCACACTCTACCTGGGTGCCACGGTACAAGTTCTGGAGCTTTTGGTAGATCTGGGCCCAGGAAGCAGCTTCCAGGCTCCTGTGAGCCGAGAGGGGGGTGGACACGAGGGCTGGTGGAGTCCCAGGAGCTGACCAGTGACCCTGCTCAAGTAGGGGCACCTAGATCCTTGAGGTGCCTACTGGGGGCAAGTTTAGGACAGCACGGGCCCACCTGCCAGCATGGGAGCCATCTGTGCAGGGGGGGCAGGGCAGCCCAGGTCAAAAGAGCCCACTGACCGTGTCCCAAGACAGTTAAGCCACAGCCCAGCTTGG
This sequence comes from Carollia perspicillata, assembly GCA_004027735.1. Classification (NCBI taxonomy): domain Eukaryota; kingdom Metazoa; phylum Chordata; class Mammalia; order Chiroptera; family Phyllostomidae; genus Carollia; species Carollia perspicillata. The sequence continues at coordinate 6,722 of PVKM010029519.1, read as the reverse complement.
AAAGTGACCCGTGTTTTTAAGGATACTGATGGAGGGCCTTCCTCTGTGCTGGGGGTTTGTTTCCCAAAACCCTGGAGATGGGCTTGCATAAACCCCTGCTTACTGCACAGCTAGAAGCATGGAGGCCCAGGGGCGAGGGCTGTGAGGGGCACTGGGTAGCCTGCTGCTGCCCTGTCCTGTGGGGTCAACTGGAACATCTTTTCTGGGGCTTTCCCTAACCCATTGAAGGTCAGCCCCTGTCCTGTCACCCCCATGCACTTGGTTTTTCCGTGATTATTAGTGTCTCCCGTGTGGACTGAGACCCAAGGGCACAGACCTACCACCTGGTTCACTGCGGCAACCAGAACCCCACCCCTCAGTGCAGAGCTGGCAGAATGAATGAGTTACCCCCTTGCAGGTTGCTCCCACACCCACATCCGGGGTGGCTCTGATGTGCTCCCCGGGGAGGCTTCATCAGGTCCTTTCTGTGGGAACAAGAGCAGCATCCTGAGGCCTCTGGAATAAGGCTGCATGATAGGGATTCCCAGTCAGCTGAACAAGGTGGGCTGCCCACAGGCCCTGGGGTGGGGGCTTTGCATAGCCGAGGATGGGCCCCAGCTGAGTTCTGGGCTGTGTGCCCCAAGGCCAGTGTGGGGCAGCAGGGAGGGCTGACCTGGACTTGCAGCTTCTGGAACTGTGTCTCCAGCCCTGCCTGATCCTTCTGAAGGTGGCCAAGCTCAGTGACCAGGTGCAGGGGCATTGGCTCCAGGTCTGAGGTGACCACCTCAGAGGTAGCCTTGGGGATCCCAGGTGCCCCATTGGGGTCCGCCAGCACCTGCTGCACACTGAGACACATATGAGGTCATGTAGAGCCACCCTACCCCATTTTTGCATCTCAGGGGAGGGGCCTACCTGTGGGCGCCCAGCAGCTCCTCATGTCTCCGGCTCAGATCTGCCAGGCGCTTGCGGTAGATGCGAGCCGCCCGGGCCAGCTGTTGCTCACGGCTGTGGTGTGCTGCTCGGATGTCCTCCAGAGTGGTCTCCAGGAATGTCCGAAGGGCTCCTCCAGCTGTAGGTGCCTGGTTTGCACCATCTGCATACTCCTGGAGGAGGTGGGGTGGGGCCTGGGCTTGGTAGGGTCCACACCGCTCCCCTTTACCTCTGTGGAGGAGGCCCCACACACTGCACTGCAGGCCCAGAGGGCCTCTGAAGCAGCCCAAAGCTCTCAGCACTGCAGGCCCAGAGGGCCTCTGAAGCAGCCCAGCAAACCCAGGCCAGGCTTGGGCTCCCAGGACCCAGGGCCCACCCACCCACAATAGGGTCACCCTGTCCAGGGCTCACCACCAGGGCTCGGGCACAGCGCTGCAGCCGGACAGTGTACTCCTCATTCAGCCTCTTGAGTTGCAGTTGTAGCCGGCCATTCTCGGCCTCGGCCTGGCAGAGCTGGCCCTGGCAGGTGGACAACACCTGGGGAATGGAGGCAGCCCTGAACCTATACTCCTTGAGGTAGACCTCAGCTAAGCTTGTAGGACCCCTTCCCCCGGGTCTCAAAGTGGGTATGGCGGGGCCTCACCATGGCTTGTGCAGCCAGTCGCTGCCCAGCTGTCTTGACTTCCTCTTGGGCTCCCTGCAGCTGCTGGCCCAGGGCTGACCTGCAGACATGGATGTGAGGCTCAGTCAGCCTCAGGGTAGGGGACTCCCTCTGCCCCTTGGGAATAGCTGCTCCGTGCACTGACAGGTAAGGCAGCCACTCACACGCGCCTCTCCAGTGCTTGCTGCCTGGTCCTGTGCTGCTCCAGCACCCACTTCACTTCTCCTTGCAGCTGCGGAATACACAGGACTGGCTGGATGAGACTGCAAGCTCTGGGTCCCCTGCACTGCCCCGCCTATCCCTGGGCTGAGAGAAACCTGGACAGACAGCTGGGTGAGGTGGCTGCATACTCACGCCATTTCCTAGCTGCTGCAGCTCATTTTCAGGGAGTTGGGAGTCCTCAGGCTTTGCCTGTATGGGAGAGTGGGTCCTAGCCTCACTGGTGCACTGGTACCCCTGCTGCATCCCTATTTGGCTCCCACCCAGCCAGGCCCTCCACACGCTCAAATGGTGACCTGCAGGATGCGGTGGTTGCTGTGTCTCTGACCCTTGGCCTTTTGCTCAAGCTCCCGTGCAAATGCCTGGAGGTGCTCTGGACCAGTCTCTGCTGAGGCTGCATGGTCTCCATGCAGCTCCAGCTCCAGCACCCGGCTCTCCAGCCGCAGGACCTGTGGGTGCCCAGGGTAAGCAGGTGTGCCTGCCTGCTGGGCCAAATCAACACCCACTTGGGCAAACATGGACATACAGCATGTGCAGGACATTCAGGGACTCATACTGTGTGAGTTCCCTCTCACGTGGGGCATACATGCACGCACCCCCCCCAGCCCACAGCACTGGTCCTGTGTATGCACCCTCAAAGCTCTCAGGCTGGCACATGTGGGCGCACATCAGCACCCACCTCACTCTTCAGCTCAAAGATTTCAGCCTCGTGCTGCACTTGCAGATGATGGGTTGTGATCTGCAAGTCAACCAGCTCCTTGGAGATCTGTGGGTGGCCAGGGTGAGAAGTGGTACCTGTACGATCCTGTGGGCACGCTGCCTCCTAGCTCCTCAGGGCTCCCACACTCACCTGCAGCCGCTGCTCCTCACTCAGCTCTAGATCCGATGGAAGCTCTGTCTTAAGACTGGTGGCCCAGGCTGGGGCATCTCCAGGGACTCCTGGCAGCCAGTCCTCAGCCAGGGGTGGAACCTGGGGAGGAACCCCCACCCATCCCCAGGTGGGTCTCAGGCCTCGGTTGTGGCCTCCACTCCTGTGGAGCTACGAGCCATCCACTCCCATACACCCAGCATAGCAGAGGTGGGGAAACCAGGCCCATAGCCAAGATTAGGGTCAGGACTTGGGTATCTGCACCCCTCCTGGCCCCTGAGGGGGTCAGGGAGGACCCCCACCCCCATGGCAGAAGCAGCAGCATCCTGGGAGGACTCACATTCTCAATGGCCTGAGATGGGACCCCCGGCTGGGGGCCTGGGGCTGCTGCGCGCTCCATTGATAAAGGGAACTGTGGCTGCCAGGAGCCCAGTGCAGCCTTGCTTACTGGTCTGTTGCTGCAGCGCTGTCTTGTGTTGCCAAGGTCTCTGTTGGTCCCCAGGAGTCTTCTTCCTGCCTACCAACCCACTACACACACACACACACACACACACACACACACACACACACTGGCAGTGGCAGGCAGGGCGTTCACTGGTTGGGGAGGTGCAGGGAACTCAGCGACCCATTTTTTTCCTGCTTCAGTTTCCTCACCTGGGAAATGCAGACCGGTACCCTTGCATTTATCCCGGGCGCGGATAAAAGAAACCAGGGGTGCTTGAAACCGCCCAGTCTGGGTAGGTGTGGGACAGTGCGCACGAAAAGGAGCTTCCCCTGCAGTTCCTGTCACCCTGCAATACGGGGTCGCATGCTCATTAGAAGCCTTTTGTGTGCCTTCCGGTGGTGGCTGAGCGCTGGGACGGGCAGATGGTAGACGAACAAATTGGACAGATCCCCGCAACCCCCAGTCTGAGGGAAGGAGTTCCCTGCTAGGAGCAAAGCCGGGTGGTGTGGGGGCTGTTTGCAGGAGCAGAGCTGAACAGTGCGCTCTGTCCAGGTCCCGTGACCAGTGCCTGAAGCCCACCTCTGTCAGGCGCCCTTCCTGCCGTCTGCAAGTCGGCTGATGCAGCAGGTGCCGGTTAAGTAGGCGGCGGGGGAAGGGAGCTGTTGGGGACTGGGATCCCACAGCCGCTGGATCGGGAGGGTGGGGCTGGCCTCGGCAGGGGCGTGGCTTGCCAGGTCCCAGGCTTAGGTTGGGGTGGAGCTGGGGAGAAGGTGTGGCAGAGAGAACGTGTTGGGGGCGTGGCTCGAGGGGCACATGACCTGCAGTGAGAAGTGGCGTGACCAAGGGCGAAAGTGCGCAGCTGCTCGTCAGCTTGAGCTTCGTGTGAGGGATTCCACCCGGTCCCTCCCAGGAATCCCTAGGGCAGGGAGCGAGTCTCCTTTTCTGGCCCCCAGTGTGTGTTTTGTTTGCGGCGCTGACCCCACCAGCGTACAGCCCTGCCTAAATTCGGGAGAGAGAAGCCCCACCCTGAGGAAGGAACCAGGAAGGCTGTGAGCCTGTTTTGGAGGAGGCATGGGGTAGCTGAGCTATGTAACGCTGAATGTCAAGGTCATCCCTGTGCTTAAGGACAGCTACATGTATCTAGTCATCAAGGAACACACGCAGAAGGTTGTGGCCAAGGACAGGACGGTGCCCAGGAGGGTGAGGGCAGGAGGTGGGCCCAGGCATCTTGGGCGGCAACTGACCGACCACATAGTGCCCCTTCAAAGAAGCTCGCCGCCCGACCGCTCACCCTGGTTGGAGCAGAGCCTTCCTCTGCTCTCTAATCTGTGGTGGTTTTGCATTTAGGTTTCCTTGGTTGTACCTTGGGTCTCCCCTGGCGTTAAGACCACTCTTACCTTCTTTTTTCCTTATTCTGGTGCCTAACTGTTCCACACACTCTGGGAGCTTAGTAATTAATTGACGGATCTCCCCACCACCACCACTGCCACCATTAATGGCCTGCCTGGGGGACCGTGCATGCCACACCTTGAGCTCCAATATGGGAGAGGGCACCTGGAGCATTTGCAACTCAACTCCCATTCCTCTCAGCTGCTGGAGAGTGTGTGCTGGAAGGGGGTATCACTGACCACCGTGACGACCATTCACCATCACTGTGGAGTGTGGTTGGGGTGGGCTGAGGCTCAAGGGTGTTGGCCTCACTCACCCTAGCCACTGTGTGATTCTGCTCCCACCTGTCTGCAGGGACACACCGAGCTGGTGTTATCTGTGGCCTGGGCTGGTGGTGCTGGGTGCCAGTGAACACGTCTGTGTGCTGACCCACAGACTCGCACGTGGCAAGAAATTTCCCATAAGCATATGCCCTGGAGGGCCAGGAGGGTGCCAGGTCTGCCCACCTAACCCATCCACCTGCCCCTCTGCGGTGGTTTGGGGCCATCCTGTGTGCTGCCTCCTGAGGCCCAGCCAACCTCTAGCCACCCAAGCTACTTCCTGTGGGAAGCGTCCCCCACCTGTCTGTCCTCTTCTCCAGTACAGCTGCCCTGCACCCACCTGCTCCAGCTTCTCCGACCCATCTTCCTCCAGCTGGCACCTAGAGAGCACGGCTCAGCAGATGTACCAGAGCCTGGCAGAGACCTGGGCACCGTGCCCCAAGACAGTGAGCGGCCTGTCCCCTCTCCTCTCTTGGGGTCTGGCCTCCTAGCACAACCCGCAGGCTGTGCACCCAACCTGTGCCAGGAGTGTGGGATGAATGCTTGCCAGCCAGGGCGAGTGCCGGTCCCCTATCTGCCTATGGCAGCGTTGTGTACCCCACACGCCTCCTTTCTCCAGAAGGTGTTATTTTTTGAAAAGTTTTTTCTGTTTTTGATTCTAGAAAGATGGGAAGGGAGAAAGAGAGGAACATCAATCAGTTGCCTCTTGCACGCACCCTGGCTGGGCACCAAACCCCCAACCCAGGCACGTGTTCTGACTGGGAATTGAACCCAAGATCTTCCAGTTTGTAGGACGACAGACACCCAACTGAGCTGCCCCGGCCAGGTGTCCTGTGGCTGTGAGCACACACTGGCAACCTGGAGTCCGTGGGGCCCTGCGATGTCCTTGTGAGGGCCGAGCCGTCGGGAGCCAACAGCAGCAGCACTGCAGCGACATTCAGCTCTGACTGGCCTACGGTGACCAGACCTGGCTTAGCCTGGGGTGTCCTGGCCAGCTGAGGCTCGCATTGGTGTGGGGAGGGGTTGGGGCCTTGGACAGGGAGCGGGGCAGCCTGTAGGACTGGCTCACGAGTGGCTGCCCTCAAGGGCCAGTCTGGGGCTGAGGCAAGTCGCCTGGTGCTCTCAGACAAGGCTTAACGGGGACCTGCAGTTGTACCCGAAGGAGGGTGGGGATGACACGCCCGCAGGGCCATCCACTGTGGGGGAGGAGCTCCTCTACAACCCTTTCCTGAGGGTGGTGTGAGGCCAGTGCCTGGGCCTTCCTGTGGGGCGGGCTAGGAGCGTATGGCAAGGCCTGCGACAGTGTGCCTTGGGAGGTCCTGTGCCCTCCCCAGGGGCTGCACCTCAGAGCCAGCTGACTCAGCCAGCCCAGTTTGTGGGGACTCCCTGGCAGTCATTTGGACATGGGAGGAGGTGTCGGGGGACCCACGTTATTAGGCTGACTGGCATTGGGGAGAAGCTGCTCGTTAAGTGTCTTCTGCCAGCACCTGCCCAGTAGTTCCCCATTGAGCTTCCATGGCACCCCCTCTCCCAGCAGAGAGGAGCCTGCGAGCAAATGCACTGGGAAGGCGGCCAGGGCTGAGGTCCTGGAGATGATCTCTGCAGAGGCAGGGAGTGGGCAGGCTCTGACAGCAGGCTGAGCCACTGCAGCCATAGTCCCAGGGCCTCTTGGCAATGCAGAGGGGTGGCCCTGAACACACCTTGATCAAAGTGGACCTGCTATAGAGCCAGGAAGTCTGTCCCAGCCCCACCCAACTGGCTGCCCAGCTTCCGAGAGGGGGCACTGTGGTACTTCCTGGTGGTGGGCATGTGGGTCCCTCTCTGCGGTGCATTTAAGCCCTAAGACCTGAGTGTTTGGGAAAAAGTCTAGCAAAGTGCACTGGGCTGTTGAACTTTAAAGTTTTGAAAGGC
>PVKM010029518.1:0-17739 GCA_004027735.1 Carollia perspicillata | reverse complement strand
AAACAAGAATTCAAAAAAATGAGGAGAAGCTTAGGAACCTCCAGGACATCTTTAAACATTCCAACATCTGAATTATAGGGGTACCAGAAGGGGAAGAGGAAGAGCAACAAGTGGAAAACTTATTTGAACAAATAATAAAGGAGAACTTCTGTGGTCTGGCGAAGGAAATAGACTTCCAAGAGGTCCAGGAAGCTCAGAGAGTCCCAAAGAAGGTGGACCCAAGGAGGTACACACCAAGGCACATCATAATTACATTAACCAAGATTAAAATGAAGGAGAGAATCCTAGAAGCAGCAAGAGTTAAAGGGACAGTGACCTACAAAGGAGTTCCCATCAGACTGTCAGCTGATTTCTCAAAAGAGGCCTTACAGGCAAGAAGGGGCTGGAAAGAAGTATTCCAAGTCATGAAAGGCAAGGACCTACATCCAAGATTGCTCTATCCAGCAAAGCTTTCATTTAGAATGGAAGAGCAGATAAAGTGCTTCTCAATAAGGTCAAGTTCAAGGAGTTCATCATCACCAAGCCCTTATTATATGAAATGTTAAAGGGACTTATCTGAGAAAAAAAAGATTAAAAAACATGTATAGTAAAATGACAGCAAACTCACAATTACTAACAACGACACCTAAAACAAAAACAGAAACAAACTAAGCAAACAACTAGAACAGGAACAGAACCATAGAAAAGGAGACCACATGGAGGGTTAGCAACAGGGCAGTGGGAGGAGGAGAGAGGGGGAAAAGGCACAAAGAATAAGTAGCCTAGATGGTGGGTAGAAAATAGACAGGGAGAGGGCAAGAGTAGTGTGGGAAATGTAGAAGCTAGAGAACTTATGACACATGGACATGAACTAAAGGAGGGAAGTGTGGGTGGGAGGGGGTGTGCAGGGTGGAGGGGAATGAAGGGGGGAAATGGACAACTGTAATGGCATAATCAATAAAATATATTTTTAAAAAAGAAATTTAAATAGAAAAAAACAGCAGTACTGGCATAAGGATAGACATACAGACTGATGGAATAAAATAGCCTAGAAATAAAAAAAAAGTTAAAAAAAATAAAAATAATAAAAAAAGAAAAGCATATAGAAAGATAAAAATATAGAAATTGATAATAATTTTAGAAGATCAATCCAAAAGGCTCAATGGTCAACTAATAAAAGGTTCAGAAAGAGAAAGGAAAAAATATTGAAGAAAGCCTTAGAGAGGGACAGATTAAAAGCATCTGCTGAACCTACTCTGAATCTCTGTTATGAAGTATTGCTTGAGTTACTGAAAAAATAACCAAATAAATAAAAGCATCTGCTGAATGACCAACACAAAGACAAAAGTAGGCTCACAGTTGTTCCTATGGAAAATAATACAATAAGTAATAAATAATAACACAAGAATAAACTCTGTGTTTCAAGTACTTACAACTGTAAACCTACTTTTACCTCACCCTGTATTGTTTCAAAACAATAGAGAATCCAAAAACTTCTGGAGATTAAACAAAACAAACAAACTCAAACCGGATCATAGACAAGGGAGAGAGAATCAGACCACATCAAACTTCTCTATCACAGGAGAGGTAGCCATCTTCCGAGGAAAAAAGCACCAGCGATTATGCTCCATTTAACACTGCCTGACATTGGTATTTTTCTATTTTCAGCTCTATCTCCAATTCTCTGTAGTAATTATTTAAAAAAACTTCCCACACCTGCCAGCGGCTCAGTTGTTTGGAGTGTCATCTGCGACCTGAAAAGGTTTGGGGTTTAGTCATGGGGATCAGGGCACATTCCTAGGGTTGCAGGTTTGATCCTGGGTAGGGGCATGTCAGGGAGGCAACTGATCAATCGATGTTTCTCTTTCTCTCTCTTCCTCCCTCTCTCTAAAATCAATTTAAAACATTTCCTCAGGTGAGGACTGAAAAATAAAATAAAATAATAAAATGAAATGAAATAAAATAAAATATAAAATAATAAAAATTGTATACACTTCTCAAATTATTGACCTATCAACCTTCTCTGTTTTCCCCTTTCATTTCAAATTTCTTAGAGAAAATAAAAGCCATCAAAACTCTCAAGTTTTTGTTTCCTGAGTTCTGGACCCCTCTCTCCTTCCCTCTTCTACAGCATCTATTCAGTATCTAGTATTTCCAAGCACTTTGGTGGCTACTGGAGGCACGAACAAGAGCTAAAGACCACAGCCCTGCCCTTATGAAGTCCACAGCCTAAAGCACAGGTCACAGACTGGAAGATGATGAGCCAATTCCCACCTTCAGACACACACAGTATATTTTAAAATATTTAAAAAATAATTGTCACTTTTACAGATAGTTCCAGCTTCTGGTATAAAAAGTCAGAAGACCTAGCTACACTGGACCTAAATTAATAAATAGCAATGATCACTTATTTTTTTAAAGATTTTACTTACTTATTTATTTATTTATTTATTAGAGAGAAGGGAAGGGAGGTAGAAAGAGAGGGAGAGATCACTGTGGGAGAGAAATATCCATCAGTTGCCTCTGTATGCACCCTGACCAGGGACTGAACCGCAGCAACCCAGTGATGTGCTCTGACCGGGAATTGAACCAGTGACCTTTTGGTTTGCAGGACGACATCTAAGCAATTGAGCCACACGGGTCAGGGCAGCAATGATCACTTGTAATTGGCATTGCCCCTTTATTGTTATTACAGTTTTGCATTCATTATATTTTCAGTTTTTATAAGTTTTTAGTATATTTTATTGATTATACAATTACAGTTGTCCCCTTTTTTTCTCCCCTTTATCTCCCTCAATCATTTTCTCCTTTAGTTCCTGTCCATGGGTGGTACATATAACTTCTTTGGATTCTCCATTTCCTACACTATTCTTACCCTCCCCCTGTCTATTTTGTACCTACCAATTATGCTTCTTATTCCCTGTATCTTTTCCTCCATTCTTCCTCCTCCCCCACATCTCCCTGCTGATAATCCTCCAGCTGATCGCCATTTCTCTGATTCTGTTCCTGTTCTATTTTTTAAAAATTTATTTATTCATTTTTATAGAGAGAGGAAGGGAAACATCAATGTGTGGTTGCTTCTTGCAAGCTCCCAAACGCGGACCTGGCCCATAGCCCATGCATGTGCCCTGACAGGAATCGAACCAGCAACCTTTCAGTTCACAGGCCAGCACCCAATTCACTGAGCCATACCAGCCAGGGTTAACATTACTTATATAATTAAAGTTTATTTTTTTTAAATCCAAGAATATATTTGTTGATTTAGAGAGAGGAGAAGGTGGATAAGGAGAGAGACAGACAGGCACAGAGACAGAGGAACATCAATGTGAGAAACATCAATTGGCTGCCTCCTGTATGAACCTGGACCGGAGATCAATCAGCAACCTAGATATGTGCCTTGACTAGGACTTGAACCCACAACCTTTTGGTGCGTGGGACAACACTCCAACCAACTAAGCTACCTGGCCAAGGTTCAAGGTTATTTTTAAGCAACTAAAAAAGACTAAGGAGGAATTAAGGGGCAACAAGATTCCAAAATACGACAAAATGCAAGGGTCAAGGAATGACCCTAGTACATCATGTGTTTTCCCAATTCCCCAATCAACTATCATTAAAAGGATCTGAGTAACAAAGGTAGCAGTATACTGCTCATTTCTATCGCACAGCCTAGCTGGCTCTCGGAAAAAGGACTGGGTTCAGTTAGTTCAGCAAACATTGGCTGAGTATCTGCTTCTGTTTCCTGTCACTACACCAGGTGCTATGTCCGCACTGTGCACTAATTCAGCTAACAGACCAGAAGGGAGGTTGGCAGGTAAAATAAAGGCATGTTCACCACAATAGAGTAGAAGCTTATGAAGGAAAGGCAAGGCTGATGAACTAAGCTCAAATGACCCAGGGTAGCCTTCAAAGAGAAAACATTCAGCTTCTCCTTAAAGCTATAGAGAGTGGGTGCAGGAAAACACTAATTGGCATTTATTACAATACTATTTGAATAAGTAATGGGGTGGGCCCGGCGGGGGGGCGGGGGGCGAGGCGGGCAGGGGGGGAGTGTACGGAGGAAGTCAGGGAAGATCTCACAGGAGGGGGCCTGCCTGTGGGCAAAGGGATTAGGGAAGTAGCTTCTTTTTTAAATATTTTATTTATTTTTAGAGAGAGGGGAAGGGAAGGAGAAAGTGGGAGAGAAACATCAATGTGTGGTTGCCTCTCAGGTGTCCCCCACTGGGGACCTGGCCTGCAACCCAGACATGCGCCCTGACTGGGAATTGAACTGGTGACCTTTTGGTTCGCAGGTCAGGGCTCAGTCCATGGAGCTACACCAGCCAGGGCGGAAGTAGCTTCTCTAAGTACTTTCAGCCAGGTTTATTGTTAGAAAGTGAAAACACTGATTCTGTGCTATCTGCTGACTCAACATCCATTTTAATAGAGGCACCTATTCTCCTTTCCGCCACTGGTTCCTCCCCTTCTAGACTGTAAATCCCTAGGGAGACTAGTGTTTTATCATTCTTGAAGAAAAGCACCAAATACAAAATAAGCACTCAAAAAAAAATGTTAGTTTTCATCTTCGCCACTCTCCACACCCCCTTCCAAGGTCTTGCACAAAAGCACTCAATAAATATTTGGTGAATCAATGAACTTTTTATTTTAAACTTATTTTAACTCATTTAGCCTGTTGTGATGGATCAAGTAAGGACTTCTTCTTTTTTTTTTTTTAGTTTAGTTTTTAGAGAGGAAGGGAGGGAGAAAGAGAAGGAGAGAAACATCGAAGTGAGAAACTTCAATCTGTTGCCTCTCATGTGCCCTGACCCTGGCCCGGACCAAACTTGCAACCCAGTCAAGTGCCCTGACCAGGAATCAGACCTGCCACCTTTTGCTCTAAGGGACAACACCCAACCAACTGAGCCACACCAGCCAGGGCTCAACCAACTATTTTCTTTTTCTTTTAATTTAATTTAATTTAAATTGTTGTTCAAGTAGTTTTCTGCCTTTTACCCCCATCCCAGCCCACCCCACTTAAGCAACTACTTTCAAGTACAGAAAAATAATACTGCATTCCCCTTATATTTGATTTGCATAAACCAAAAATCTGTATTAATGATAACTTAAAGGATTTGCAAGGGGTTTTTCTTTCTTCTCAAAGCCTTCTCATCTATGATGTCATTTTCTCATATTTGTGCTAGAAATTAGCTTGAAAGGTATTTATTTATTCATCTTTATCTTCTTATTTTTTAAAAATATTTTATTCATTTTTAGGGAGAGATGAGGGGAGGGAGAAAGAGAGGGAGAGAAACATAGATGGGCTGCCTCTCCCACACCCCCAACTGGGGACCTGTCCTGCAACTCAGGCATGTGCACTGACTGGAAACCAAAAGGGTGACCTTTTGGTTCATAGGCTGGCACTCAATCCCCTGAGCCACACCAGCCAGGGCTATTCGTCCTTATTTCCAGGTGAGGGCCTTGGGCCAGAGAGACAATTAATTTGTCCAAGGTTACAATGGTAATACGGGAGCAAGCCTATATCACTGCTTTCTGACCTCTAGGCTAGTACCTCTGCCTCTACATTATTGGTCCCTTTTAAGTACAGCACTTCTCACTACCTCTCACCATACACAAAAAATAAACTGCAGCTGAGACAAAGATGTGAACTAAAAATACACAACTATAAGAATACCAGAAGGAAGTACAGGGATATTTTTATAATCTTGAGGTAGCATGTCACTAAAACCCAAAAGCCACAGGCAGATTTGACTAGGTAAAACTTTTTAAATTCTGTGTAAATAGCCCTGGCTAGTGTAGCTCAGTGGATTGAGTATGGGCCTGTGCAGCAAAGGGTCGCTGGTTCGCTTCCCGGTCAGGGTACATGCCTGGGTTGCCCACCAGGCCCCCAGTAGGGAACACATGAGAGGCAACCACACATTGATGTTTCTCTCTCATTCTTTCTTTCCATCCCCTCTCTCTAAAAATGAGTAAGTAAAATATATTTTTTAAATATTTTATTTATTTATTTCTAGAGAGGGGGGAGGGAGGAGAAAGAGAGGAAGAGAAACATCCATGTGTGGTTGCCTCTCATGTGTCCCCTACTGGGGACCCAGCCTGCAACCCAGGCATGTGCCCTGATTGGGAATCAAACCAGTGACCATTTGCTTCACAGGCCCATGCTCAATCCCCTGAGCTACACCAGCCAGGGCATAAATAAGTAAAATATTTTTTTTTAATTCTGTGCAAATAAAGACACCATTAAATTGGTTAAAAATAACTGATGGCTTTATTTCCCCCCACTCATTATTCTACCCTTTGAATGTATTCCAAGTGGTTTTTCCTCTCCTTGTAATTATTTCTTTCCATGTAAATTTAAAAATAAGCTTAAGTTCCATGAAAAGTCCTGTTTTAAGTAGAATTTAACTTAACATATAGCAAAAACTTAAGTCTCTATGACATCAAGTCTTCCTCCTAATGGATATGCTTAAAACTCTTCATTTAACCAAGCCCTTTTGCCTTTCTGTAAAATAGTCTAATTTTTAAAAATACTACTATGACTTGTTTCCTGTTAAATTTATTTCTAGAAATGTAATATGTTTTACTGTGCATGAGATTATTCTATGACATTCTTATGACTGGTTGTTACCATTATATTTTATTACATAATTTCTGTTTGTTAAATCTTACATCTGGTCATGCTACTGAACTTACTAGTTTTACTATTTTGTCAATCAATTCTCTTTGCAGATGAATATATCATATGAGTATAATGAGATTTTTTGGGGGGTGGCCAGGAGCTCTAGTAGAATATTCATTTAAATAGTAAACATTCTTCTCCTGTTTCTATATAGGAATGTTTGAAATATTTTCCCATAAAGCATAACTTTTGCTCTGAAAAAAAAAAAAAGGTTGAAAGGTAAGTAACAATCCAAGAGAAAGTATTTTAAAAGCATATAACAAATAAAAAGTTAATATACCATACAGAAGACTCTACTGGTCAATAAGAAATAGACAAATGAACTACTTTTTTCCTTTAAGGAGAAGATGAACAGGCAGTTTACAAAAATGGTCAAAAAACAAGAGATGCTCAATTTCACTATTAATGACATGCAAATTAGAACAATAAAATTACTATTTTTCACCTATCAAATTAGCAACTGTATAAAGAATTCATAGCATCCAGTATTGAGAAGTTTGGAGGAAGTGGGGACATGAATACACGGTTCTGAGTGAATGTATAGTTACAAACTTTTAAAATTCAACTGCACAGAATCTGTTAAAATTTACAATGCACATATCCTACCTACAAATCTATTTAATGCAAAAGAATAACTATATAAGGATGTTCATTATGGCATGGTTTATTTAAAAAAACTGGAACTAACCTACATGTTCATCAGAATGAGTCTAGACAAATTAAAGTACAAACATAAGCCGGAATGCTATGCCAACAATTTCTAAAGTGTGAACTGACTTAGATGTCTAAAATACACAGTGTGGCAGACTGTAGGGGACTCAAAAAATATGTCCTAAAAGAAAACAAAAAATTTTGGTGTGAACACAGAAAAAGCCTGGAGGTATGTATAGCAAACTGATAAAATTACTGCCTTTAGGAGCATTGGATATAGAGGGGGGCAACAATAACTTTTCACCTTTTATTCTTTTATTGTGTGTGAATTTGTTAAAACAAAGGAGCTAATTTTAAAAAATTAAAGACTTATTTCTGATTGTTTTTCTCTATTTATTCTCAATTTTATGAGGATCCTAAGAGCTCAAGGAGTCGCTGTCAGTGGTTCAAATAATAGAATGTCCAGGGAAATGAAGCCTCTGTGCAAAAAATGGTTGGAACTTATCTTCTTTCATAAATAAAGATCTTTTTTCTTTTGCTATCTCCACTAATTCTCCTAAACTCACAACCTGACAGCACCTAACCACAGAAGCTTGGACTCAAATGGAATGGACATTTCCTTCCATCAAGTGCACTTTGCATAGTCCACCTTAAGCACTGCTTAATAGCTAAAACTGAAGGAAGGCTCGTTTCCTTCTTCCTAATGTAGCCAGGACCACGGCCCTCCAGAATCGCTGTCTCCAATGAGACTAGTCTCCTGCTTCGGAGAGTCCTACGGGGTTTTTTTCCAAGCGAAGCCAATGTCAGACTCCGGAGGGTCGGGAATAAAAGCAGAATTAGTATAAGGTAACCAGACTGGCCTCGGGATGCGCGGATCACCGCCGGGGCGCCCATTTTCAGACAGAAGTTCAGCGTACACGACAGAAGTGTGCAAAGAAAGTTAACTCCTCTCCCAGTTGACAGGGCAGCCCCAGAATCTGCACATCTGGGCCTGATTGTAAACTTCAAGTAACAAACGGCCGAGGTGTGTGAAAGGGCCGGGCACACACTATTCTGGCTGTATTTGCGGCTCCAAGTTCAGAAACGACAGAGAGAAAGTTCTCAAGGAAGGTAGATAGAGGATAGCGCCTTTTCGAGAAGTCTTTACCAAACCTATCAAGAAGCACCTTGCTCAAGACCTTCGTTTCTGGATCTTCCTTCCTGCCCTCAGTTACAATGGCCGCCGAAGCTCGGCCACATCACGGCGCACGCGCCATACCGCGGGCCCTCCCTCTTCCCGGCTTTCCTTGTGATGGCACCATCCACTTGGTGGCTGCACCTAACTCCCTACGTCCTCGGCCTCGCCCCCTTTCTGGCTGCCCCAGCTTGTTCAGCCCGGAAGTGGATATAACAGATCAGCGGAGAGGACGAGGGGGAGGGGGAAGTGCTTCCGGGGAAGCAGGCCCGGGGTTGGTGTTTGTAAACTTGTCTCGGTCCCGGTGGGGGCAGCGGTGGCCACGGTGTTGGCACAGTGTGCTGGGATCTGAAGGAGGCGTCGCACGGCTGGTGAGACAGCTGGAGGCCGTGCCTGGCAGGTAGGAACGCGCCCCAGGGAGCGCAGACTTGTCCAAGCAGAAGGCAGCGCTTCAGCAGCTCGCAGGCCGTGGGGCGCCGAGCGGGGAGGGGGAGGGGAAGGAAGGAGGGGCGCGTAACGAAGGGAGGGGGCTCCCTGGGGAGGGGAAGGGTCCGCGCGCGCGCCGCCCCCCGCCTGCGCGCCCGCAGCGTTACGGACCCGGGGGCGGGGGCGCATGGGGAGCTTGCTGGGAGGGGACGCGGGCGCGAGCACGCACCTTGCACGGCCCTCGGCGCTCTCCGGGTTTCTTCTCCTCTAGCGGCTCAGCGACTGGCTGGCTGGAAGGAGGCAGGGAGGGAACGAGGGAGGGAAGAAGGGAGGGAGCGAGGGAGGGAGCGAGGGAGGGAAGCAGGGAGGGAACGCAGTGCGCCGGGCTTCGCGTGCCTGTCTTCCACCTCCGCAGTGAGTTTCTGCACCTTCGGGCAGACTCGGAGAAGGCACACGTGTGGCCCGTCCGGATGCACACTGCTAGTCTTGTTTCTTCCTGCTGTCCAAGCGCCCAGCGATAGCCCCTGAGTTTTTCTCCTTCTCTGTCTGGCCACCTTAATAGAATACGAGCTTTGCGTTCGGCCTACTCGGAGCTTTTGTACCGAGTAGGCCGAACGCGAAGCTTGTGTTTTCCGAAGGGCCTCAAGTCCCTTCTTCCATTCCTAAAATGGCAAGTCCAAGCATTTGTCTTGTTGCAGTTCCTCCATAAGAGAACCCAGTTACTTTTGCTGTTGTTGACTTTTCCATTCCCCTTGCCCAAGAGACCAGTTTCTTCTTCTCGACCTAGAAAGATAATTCTGCTTGACTAATGTCCTCTTTCTGAGTTTCACACAGAAGGCTTGGCAAAAAAAAAAAAAAAAAAATCAGCTCACTACAGGTTGTATGGCCTGAGGATATTGTAGCTAACAGCCCCATCTCCCTTTGTGGTTTCAGGTTTCTGAAACAGATTGTGAACTTCGCGGAGAGAATTCAGTTGGAAAACCAAGACTGGCACACTCTTCAGACAATAGGCAGGAGCCAGGCAGAGTCCAGGAATTCTTGGATCATCTATCTTCCATTTGGAGGACACTAAGTTTTATTTGAAGACAAAGGCAGTTCAATATGGCAGCAGGACTGAAGGGACATGAAGGAGTTGTTACAGTGATTTGGTGACAGTTCTTCAAACAAAAGTGTCTTAAGGAAAGGTGGATCAAGAAACCCCTGAACTTTTGGGTTGCATTAAGTGAGAAATCAGCATGGCTCAGGTAAAAAGCTCTAGAGTCCTCCTTCAAGATCACTGGGAAGCGCGTTCACAGGTTCAGTCTTGAATGCTGCCTTAGTCACCGTATTGACCAACCCAGTGAGCCAAGCTCTGTATTAAGCACCGGGGGGAGATCTAGAGGAAGGAAAGGAGACAGGCCACAGCCCCTGCCTTCAGGGAGCTTCCAGTCAAATGAAGGAGGTAGGCTATACTGCATCACAGGCACTGATGGAATATTTGCAAAGCAGCAGTTACTCAATTTACACTTGGTACATTAAGTTCTGAGGGGCATGACAGAATGAACAGTCTTTCGAATGCTTCATTTGTTTTTTTTTTTTTCTTCAACAGGAATTTATTGAGCTCTTGTTATGTGCAAAGCATTGTGTTGGGGATCCAAAAATGAATCAGATTGTCCCAGTCCCCAGCAAGGTTCTAGGCTAGGTGTGTTTGGGGTGGGGGAAGATGGAGAGACAGTGTTATTTATCTTTATATTCACACCACCTCGCATAGTGGCTAACTAGTAGTAGAGACTCAGTGAATCCATTGATTGAAGGAATGTGCAATAATTGGGATGTGTATACTGCAGAAGAGAGAATGATACCTGGATGGAAAAAGATGAATCTTGAAAGATGCATAGGATTTTGCTAGATAAATTATCAAAACAGGGTGTTCAGACAAGAATTTCATGGGCACAAGTTTAGAGGGATGGGAGAATGTGATAAGGTTGGGAGTATTGCAGATAGTTTGCTAGTTAAGAAGGAAAGGATTTAAATGGGGGTTGGTTAGGAGAATCGGATGGATAATGATGGATGGAAACATTGGGGTGAGGGGGTTGTTTACTAAAGAATTAAGGAGAGTGCAACCCAAGGGCCTTTTATGCATTAATAAAGCATTAGACTTTATTCTATCGGGAGTGGGAATTCTGAAGAATGTTATGTAGCAGAGTGACATCGGATCTGTTTATTTAGGAGGTAATGGTCATTGTGGGGATCCAGGATGGATTGGAGAGACAGGATGACCTGATAGGTTATTGTGAGGTTATTTTCGTTGTCTGAGTAGGAAAGCTATGTGCAGGGATCTCAGCTTTCTTCCAGGGACCCTTCCCTATCAGTCTCACCAGGATTATAGCCTGATCACAGTATAATTGGCTTTCTTCCAGCTGCATGCATAGCTTCCTCCTTTCCACGCAGAGTAGGAGCCCTTTAGTTTCTTCCTTTTGTCTGTTTGCAACCCATTTGACAGCATCATGTTTACTCTCGTTCTGAGAAGACTGCCTTTCCCTAACCACTAGCTTTGTACTAGGCATTGGTAAGCATTTTACATCCTAGTTTAATTCTTAACCCTATGGAGATAGATACTGTGGTAACATTTGGCATTTAAGGAAATTTAGGCTTAAAGAGGTAGGGGAATTTGCCCAAGATTATATAATGAAAACAGTAAAGCAAGTTTTTTTTTTTGTTTTTTATTTTCTTTTTGCCTCCAGGCCATTTAGTCCAAAGTCCTTGAAGGTGAGAGAAGGGGTTCCGGGGTATACTGATCATCTAAAAGGAATTTTTTTATAAATCACTTGTGGAAGTTTGCTAACAACTGTTTCTTAAAAGTTTCTTTTGTTTAAAAAAGAAAGTATATTCTCTAGTGCTGGCTAAATAGTGAATTTGAAGACTGTAACGGCAGAAAGAGGAAATATTCTTAGACATTTCTTGCTCGTGTAATTTTTATCTATATGTAGAGCAGGGAATGTGAAAAAATACGGGTGTGCAGACATGTAAATGGCCTGGTGGTTTATCAAGAGAAATTGTATCTTCAACTCCAAAATCTTTACATGTGGTTTAATTTTTATGTGTTGTAATTGACAACACTTAGGGAATTTAAAATCTGAAGAGAGAAATGACCTAATAGATATATTTGTGGGATCGGACAGAATATATATTTGGCACCAGAGACATCTGTAAAGCTTGGTGCCATTGAGAGGGGAAGGAGGAAGGTCCTCTAAAAATCTCCCATTTCCATGGTCGGCAGGACAGACCCTCATGCCTACTCACAACACCTAGAGCTGCTTCAAAATAATATGTAGACACACACTGTACCTTGCGCAGTGCTAGTGATGGAAGTGTCAATAATACTTGGTTATTATGTCTGAATGATAGATGACAAAATAACTAACTAGTTCCTGGTGAGATGAGTTAGGGAGGACTCTTGAAGAAAGCAGGGTTTTGCAGTGAGAGAGACATTCCCTAGAGAGGAGCAGTTTGTGTTTAGAAATAAAGGGAAAATGCCCCTCAGGTCCCTGTTTTTGCTCTGCCAGGTGACCTGACACCTCATCTCCTTTCAACTTAGGCAAGTCTCCTGGCTTGTGAAGGCCTAGCAGGTGTGAGTTTGGTTCCCACTGCAGCCAGCAAGAAGATGATGCTGAGCCAGATTGCCAGCAAGCAGGCCGAGAATGGAGAGCGGGCAGGTAGCCCTGATGTGCTGAGGTGCTCAAGTCAGGTACAGCGCTTGAGTCCATTGTAGTCCCTGGGGGTCGGGTGGCCCGAGCTCTCTGCCAGGAGATGCCAAGCTTTGAGTCTTCAGTGCTTCTGTTTAGGGAATTGGGGTAAGGGAATCCAGCTGGGGAGTGAATGAATGTGGGTATTTTAGAGAGCTAAGGAAGGTCTGTTCCGTATCTGCAACCCCTTAAGTCCAGAGTACTTGGAGAAGAAATGGATGAGTACTTTCTCTAAACCTTTGGGCACGTGACTTGGGCACATCATTAACAAGCTGCTTAACAGCAGCATTTGGTCTTTTGTTTTGTGTTCTGAGATGGACTATGAGTTTAGATTTGATTTGTATTTGAAGGGCCACCGAAAAGACAGCGATAAATCGCGGAACCGCAAAGATGAAGACAGCTTGGCTGAGGCCTCTCATTCCAAAAAGACTGTTAAAAAGGCAGGTAATGGGGTTATCCCCAAACATGTAGTTGGTTGTGGGATAATCCTCCTCTTTCTTCCTCTTGTGGCTCAACCTGGAGCCTTCCCTAGATGTTTTGGTCCCTCATAGCCAGTGAGTGTGTCACCCCAATTTCATCCAGAGACCACTTTGATCATTGACCTCCATCCTCTGCAGAACATCCTTGGTAAGGGAAGGAAGGTTAGGGGAGCCTGAGATCCTGTGGCAAAGGGACAGGCAGGCTACCCCTCAGGTCCCTTTAAAAGTGTTGAGTCTGACGAGGCAGGCAACTTACCCACCCCGCTTTCTTTCTCAGAGGGTTTCTGAACTCTAAGAGGCACGGGAGATGCTAGCATCAGAGGGGTTATCCTGTCCAGCAGGTAGAAACAGACCCTGAGTAGAATTTGGGGCTGGGGAAGGGCAAGAAGAGGGCAGAGGGGCAGCCTCATGATATGCCTGATTGTTACCCCCAGGTGGTGGTAGTGGAACAAAATGGTTCTTTTCAAGTAAAGATTCCCAAAAATTTTGTTTGCGAGCACTGCTTTGGAGCCTTTAGGAGCAGTTACCACCTCAAGAGGCACATCCTTATTCATACTGGTAAGTCTCTTGCTCATACTCAAGGGGAGGAGAATAGTCTGTAGTTTTGGGAGAATGTAGTTCTTTTTGGGCTTATTTTAAATGCTTTTAGAAATAAAGGAAGAAGGCAAATAAATGAGACAGATAGATTGTGTGGCACCGTATCTAGTGTCATTGAGACCAACAGCTTTGCAGACCCTTCCCCATTAGGTGTCTGCACATTGCTAAAAATTAAAATTTCTGGGGAAATACCTAGAACGAGGTTCTGCCATGTATACCTCCTGTTACTAACTTTTCTCTCTACCTGGTCCAGGTGAGAAGCCATTTGAGTGTGATGTGTGTGATATGCGCTTCATCCAGAAGTACCACCTGGAGCGACACAAGCGTGTGCACAGTGGGGAAAAGCCCTACCAGTGTGAACGGTGTCATCAGGTAAACTCACATGTCATACACCCACCCCCAACAGAAACTTTTTCCTTCCCAAAGACCCAGGGCCAGCCCCCACCCTCAGCTTGACGGAGTGTCGGCTAGTGTTCCTGGCCATGATCAAGTTAGTACCTCAGGGCGAGGTGTATTTCTCTGGCCTTACACAGCTGATCATGGTGAGGGGCCATTGGAATAATTAATCACAATAATAACAACAGCATTTCTTTCTCTCTTTTTTTTTTTAGATGTTATTTATTTATTTATTTTTGAAGAGGGGGGAGGGAGGTAGAGAGAGGGAGAGAAACATTGGCCTGCAACCAAGACATGTGCCCTGACCAGGAATTAAACCTGCGACCTTTGGGTTTGCAGGCTGGCACTCCATCCGCTGAGCTACAGAAGCCAGGGCAATAATAGCATTTCTTAAGGTCTTACTCTATACCAGGCCCTGTGAGAGCCTACTTGACATAGATTATTCTTACACTAACTCAATAAAGCAGTTGTGTTGTTCTCATTTCACTTGTGGAAGAATTGAGATCGAAAGAGGTTAAGCTTCCCAAGGATACAGCAGATTAAGGGCAGAGCCACGATTCAGTCAAATTTCAGGGCCGGTGCACTTTGGAGGAAGAAATGTAGTCTTTGCGCTGGGGGTCAGTGTCTGATCTGATGTGAATGTAAGAGCTAGGACCAAAACAATGAATAAGATGTAAAAAATTATAACAGTGCCTCCTGGATACTTCACTAGTCTCAAGCTCCATGCTCTTCTATTGAATCTTCAGAACAATAGAAGGAAAGCTCCACGAGGCAGAGGCTTCATTCCTCTGATTCTCCACCCTGTCCACAGCCCCGACAACTGTACCTGCCTTGAGATAGATACTCAAAAATTTGATGAACGAAGGAGCCACACTGTGAGTAGGTACTTTTAGCCCCACTTTACAGATGAACTTACAGATTCAAAACTGTTAGATAACTAGCCCAAAGTCACACAACTACATGGTTGTAGAACCAGGATGCAGACTTCAGATCTTGTTCTTAACCACTGTGCACTCACGCCATCTCTGTAGGTTCTGAGGCAGTGTAGGATGGTCGTGTGCCTTCTGTATGAGGAAGACAGATCTAGCTGACAGGTAGCTGAGTTTCTCCTCTCAGGCACTTAACCCCTCTCTTTTTTCTCAGTGTTTTTCTCGGACAGATCGATTACTCAGACACAAACGGATGTGCCAAGGGTGCCAGTCCAAGACTTCCGACGGGCAGTTTTCTCTATAGGCGCAAGGGGTCCTGGGTGGTGGGAGTGATCAGAAGAACCTACCGAAGAACGCACCCCCCCTCTGGTCTGATGGTCCCACCACCACCCCATGTGTACCTGTCCCCTCCTGGAGGAGTGGACCCAGGAGACCAGAAGAGTGCACCAGGGGACGGCAGCCCCAGAGCCTCAGCTCTGTAAATAATCTGAGACTATGAGTATCTCGGGGAAGTTCCTACAGCATTCCTAGGTAGGAAAGCTAGTCCCTAGACCCTTGGCTGAGGTCATAGGTGGGGGATTCAAGGTACAGGACCAAGACTGAAGTGTGGCTCCCACAACCTTGGACTCCAGCTGGCAGCTAAAATGGAAAAGATTGGGAGAGAGGGATTTGTTTATTTGTTTGTCCTGTTTTTATTTATCCAAAAGCAGTTTCAGCAGGTGCACTGTGGATACAGGTCATCTGGAGCATAGAGCCATGGTCACAGGGACTATGGGTGGTCCAGCCCTCCGCCAGAATTGAGTTTTTAGTTTCATTTGATCCTTAGTGTCCCGCAGCCCTGCACCTCACCTCCTGTTTGAAGGAGAACAGGATCGGGGTGGCAGTTGAGCTTACTTTGGCCTCCTTATACACTGTAGGGACAAAAGGAAGACCAGTAGGAGGAGCAGACGAGGGCTGGATCCAAGAAGAGTGGACAGGTACCTGTTATTTCCTCTGGGGAAGAGTAAGAGTTGTGCCCGTGGGTGGTGTAACGGCCCATGCCACACAGGTACCTAATGGGGTCAGCCTAAGTGCCTTTTGGAGGAAACTTGGGTGAGGGTGGCTCATCAAACCCTTTCCTTCTCTCTTTGGGCAGTTAACCTTGGAAATAGTTTGTGGCTACCTCGCTGCCATTGATTCCTAAGCCAGACAGAGGGGAGTCATGGATATCAAAGTAGGTTCTTCCTCCTTGTGCCCTCGTAGGAACCACCCAAGACTACTCCTAAGTTGAGTAACGACTGTTCAGGAAACAGGAATTTGGTGTCCCCTGACAGTCAAACAATGTGAGCTGTTCTCTGTCCAAGTCCTATCACTGTATTTAGATAGAGGAGATAAGGATCTGGCCTTTGGTCCCAAAGAACAAGATCTTGGCTTCCTTTTCGATGGCCTTTCCTACCCATCAAAGAATAAAGGGGAGGGGTGCTACAGAGAAAGGTCTGAGGAAAAAACCTAATGTAGGTTTTATTCTTAACCATATTTTTTGCTCCTCTCTGCTCTAACACCACTACCCTGCTCGCCCTCAAAAAAGTGATCAGGGATGTGTGTGGTATGTGAGTTTCGTGTTTGTATGCTTGGAGATGGCATATTATTGAGCCAAACCCTTCTCTGGCCCTCTGCACAGGGTAGGATGAGCAGAAAGCAACCTTCCCTGCCCCAGACCCAAAGGGTGCTTACGGTTCCAGCAGGAGCCGAGGAACTCAGTTTAGGGAACTAGAGGGCTTTGTTTTGGAGGGTTGTTTGTTTTGTTTTTTTAAGATCGATCTCAACAGATTGGTGGTTAGGGTGTTGCTAACCCAAGCCAGGGGTTTGTGAACATGAATTTTCTAAAGTGAAATAAAAAACCCTTTTCCTGCTAAGGAAAGGGTACTTATGGAAGAAGGTTCTGGGGTTTGTGGCCTGTGTTCTGCGGCCTGCCCTGAGCTGTGGGGTGGGGAGTAATCATGGAGACTTGATGAACCTGACGAAGCTGTCAGTGGGGATCTGAGGTGGCAACCTCTAGGAAGTGTGATTTCTTTTTCCAGAAAATGTAGGGAACAGTAGCAACCAACTCCTTGCCGTTACCTGTTCTGGAAAAGAGCAGGGAGGGATGGGGCCCAGTCCTCCATATCTCTGAGGTGTAAGGCTTTCAGGGAAAGAGAGAAGAGGCATGGCACCCTTTAGGTTTTCCCTAACAGCATCAGAGACCCTTTGGGGGAGACTTTGGAGAATGTGTTTGCTGCCCTCTGCTCTTCTAGCTTTAGGCTGGCACTTCCATTGGTTGTGTCCAGGACCTAGACCTCAGTCCTTGGATCTGCCCTGTGGTCCCTGTAAGCAGGGCGTCTTTCTGCATGTGAGCCAGCCCCCTTCCTGTGAGAATGCTCTTCAGGCTGGAATTTGTCTGTCATTCACCTCTAGGAATATATTCTGGGGAGGAGGATACATTTAGAAAACTGTCCTTCCAAGAGTGCTTTTGAAAATGGGAGGCCTCACTCCCTGCCACTTGCAGCTAATTTGTGGGTTGGGGTGGGTGGGTGTGGAGAGAATCACGTGAGTGAATGTGTGTTTAGGTCAAAATGTGCTCTGGCCTCCAGCAGGCCTCAGCTTCCTGCCTAAGGGGGTGGGAGAGAGGGAACCACCCCTGCCAAGGATTGGGGGTGGCGAAGACTCAGGAGCAGGTTGTTCAGTTGTCCAG
>PVKM010029517.1:0-17771 GCA_004027735.1 Carollia perspicillata | reverse complement strand
ATTATATTTGCAAAAAATCTAGTCATATTTTTAAAATGTCCTACAGTAATTGGACCTTTATGTGTTGGGTGGGGAGATTAATTATTATAAGTGCAAACAATCAGGAAAGTTTGGAAATTACTGATAGAACAGAGAGATCCTTGGAGCTGGAGTCGGATGTGGGTTTGCACCGGGCTCTGTACTAGACGGGTGACTGAACAAGTTAAAGGCTCCTGTGCAGTTCAGGTTTCTCATTTATGAAATAGGGGCAGAAGGCCTGGGGGTTAGAAGAGACAAAGTTTTTAAAGCACCTAACTTAGTTCTTAGCATAATTAGTGTACAAAAAATGGTTAGCTCCCTTTGGTTTCCTCTCTAGTCAGTCCTATTTTGAACTTTATGAAATGCTTGTTCTCAAATCCTATGTAGGCACAATGTAAAGTAAATCTCAGGAAAATATTCGTAATTTTGTTAATTTTTAAAATTTCATTTGAAATTAGAATGGAGCCTAACAGTCATCATGACATATTAGGCATAAAGAAAAGGGTTCATTGCGTCCTTGAAGCCATTTGTAATTGCTGGTAGAGTTGTCATGCTTGCCACATTTTTAAAATTATATCTTTTATTGTTCTATTACAGTTGTCCCAGTTTTTTCCCCTTTGCTCTCCTCCACCCAGCCCACCCCCTGCACCCTGTTGCCCATGTCTATGGACATTCATATATGTTCCTTGACAAGCCCCTCCCCTTTTTTCAGCATTATCTCCCTCCCTTCTCCCTTCTGGTCGCTGTCAGCCTGCTCCTTGTGTCCATGCCTCTGGTTCTATTTTGTGTGTTTGTTTTTTCCCACTAGACTCCTCATATAGGTGAGATCATATGGTATTTCTTTTTAACTGCCTGGCTTATTTCAGTTAGCATAATGTTCTCCAGTTCCATCCATGCTGTCACAAAAGGTAGGAGCTCCTTCTTTCTTTCTGCTGCATAGTATTCCATTGTGTAAATGTACCACGGTTTTTTGATCCACTCATTTACTAACGGGCATTTAGGCTGTTTCCAGCACTTGACTATTGTAAGTAACACTGCTATGAACATTGGGGTATACATAGGTTCTTTTGAATTGGTGTTTTAGGGTTCTTAGGGTATAATCCCATCTGTAGAACCACTGGGTCAAAAGGCAGATCCATTTATAGTTTTCTGAGGAAATGCCATACTGTTTTCCACAGTGGCTGCGCCAGTCTGCATTCTCACCAACAGTGCACTAGACTTCCCTTTTCTCCACATCATCACCAGCATTTATTGTTTGTTGCTTTGTTAATGATGGCCATTCTGACCCGTGTGAAGTGGTATCTCATTCTAGTTTTAATTTGCATGACAAGTGATGTTGAGCATCTTTTCGTATGTCTATGGGCCTGCTGTGTGTCACCCTTGGAGAACTGTTTGTTCCAGTCCTTTGCCCATTTTTTAATTGGATTGTGTTCTTCCTGGGCTTGAGTGGTATGAGTTCTTTATATATAGGGTCTGGCACAAATAATACCTTTTAATTATAAAATATGTTATTACAAAATCATAAGCATGTAATTCTGTAGCATAACAATATCACACTGAAGCACACCATATGATATTTTAGGTGAAATGTTCAAATTAAAACTATAAATTATTACACCCATATTATTACTATACCAACCACAGTCAAGCAGGTGTTCCTTCTACTGGACCCTGTATTTTGGAGATCAAACCCTTGTCTGAGGTATCATTGGCAAATATGTTTTCCCATATGATTAGTTCTCTTTTCATTTTGATGACATTTTCTTTAATTGTGTAGCTTTTTAATTTGATGTAGTACTATTTGTTTATTATTTCTTTACTTCCTTTGCTCTGGGAGATATATCAGCAAAACTATTGCTGCATGGAATATCTGAAATTTTATTGTTTATGTTTTCCTCTAGGACCTTTATGGTGTCAGGACTTATATTAAATATATTTAAATCTTTTATCCATCTTGAGTTTATTCTGGTGTATGGTGAAAGTTGGGGGTCTAGTTTCATTTTTTGCATGTACTTGTCCAGATATCCCAACACCATTTATTGAAGAGGCTATTTTTACTTCATTTTATGCTCTTGCCCCCTTTGTCAAATATGAATTGACCATAGAGACATGGGTTTACTTCTGGGCTCTCTATTCTGTTCCATTGATGTATGTGTTTGTTCTTATCCTAGTACCAGACTGTTTTGATTACAGTGGCCTTGTAATATAGTTCGATAATTAGGTATTGTGACACCTCCTACTTCATCCTTCTTTCTCAAGATTGCTGAGCTGAGGCTATTTGGGGTCATTTTTGTTGCATATAAATTTTTGAAATATTTGTTCTAGATTTGTGAAATATGCCATTGGTATTTTAATAGGGATTGTGTTCAATCTATAGATTGCTTTGGGTAGTGTGGACATTTTGATGATGTTAATCTTCCAATCCATGAACATGGTATATGCTTCCTTTATTTGTGTCTTCCTTAATTTCTTTCTTCTGTGTTTTTAGTTTTCTGAGTACAGGTCTTTTACCTCCTTGTTAAGTTTATTCCTAGATATTTTGTTTTTCTTGTTATAGTAAATGGGAATTTTTTTGTCTAGTTTCTGTTTCTGATATTTCATTTTTAGTGTACAAAAATGCCTTCAATTTCTGAATATTGACTTTGCATCCTGCTGTTTTGCCAAATTCATTCATTAGGTCTAGTATATTTTTGGTGGAGGCTATAGGGTTTTCTATGTACACTATCCTGTTGTCTTCCAATAATGACAGTTTTACTTCCTCCTTTCCAATTTAGACGCCTTCTTCCTTTTCTTGTCTTACCACCATGGCTAGAACTTCCAAAACTATGTTGAATAAAAGTGGTGAAAATAGACACCTATGTCTTGTTTCTAATCTCAAGGTGAAAACTTTTAGTTTTTGCCTGTTGGCAAAGTTTCTTTTATATGGCCTTTATTATGTTGAGGTATGCTCCCTCTATTCCCACTTTGCTGAGTGTTTTTATCATAAGTGGGTGCTGGAAATTATCAATTGCTTTTCAGCATCTATGGATATGATCATGTGATTTTTGTCTTTCATTTTGTTTATATGATATATTACATTTATTAATTTGTAAATATTGAAACATCTTTGGATCCCTGCAATCCTACTGTATCATAGTGTATAATCTTTTCAATGTATTGTTGGATCTGGATTGTTGAGGATTTTAGCATCTACGTTCATCAGAGATATTGGCCTGTAGTTTTCTTTCTTCGTTGTGTCTTTACCTGGTTTTGGAATTAGGATAATACTGGCCTTATAAAAAAAGTTAGGGAGTCTTCCCAGTTCTTGAATTTTCTGGAATAGTTTGAGAAGGTTAGGAGTTAGTTCTTCTTTAAATGTTTGGAAAAATTTGCCTGTGAAGCTATCCAGTCCAGGGTTTTTGTGTGCCCGAGGTTTTTGATTACTGCTTCAATTTCACTAGTTGTAATCAGCTTATCTAGTCTTCCTGCTTCTTCTTAATTTTGTTTTGGAAGACTATGTTTCTAGAAATTTGTCAGTTTCACCCATGTTGTCAAATTTCTTGGCATATAGTTGTTCATAGTAATTTCTTACAATCCTTTGTGGTATCAACTGTAACTACTTCTCTTCTTTCATCTCTGATTTTATTTACTTGGGTCCTCTTTCTTTTTCTTTATGAGTCTGGTTAAAGGCTTGTTGATTTTGTTTATCTTTTCAAACAATCATCTTCTGGATTTGTTGATCCTTTGAGATTTTTTTTTAGAGTCTGTTATTTAATTCTGCTCTGATCTTGATTATTTTCTTCCTTTTATTTGCTCAGAGCTTTGTTTGTTGCCATTCCTCTAGTTCTTGTAGATATAGGGTTAGGTTGTTTATTTGAGATTTTTCTATTTTTTTAGGTAGGTCTGTATTGCTATGAACTTCTCTTTCTAGACTGCCTTCGCTGTGTCCCATAAGTTTTTGGTTGTCGTGTGTTTATTTACATTTGTTTCCAGATACTTTTTGATTTTTCTTTGATCTCATTGTTAACCCATTCATTATTTAATAGCATGTCATTCAATCTCCATGTATTTGAATGTTTTTGATTTTTATATTGAGGTTGGTTTCTAGTTTCCAGTCATTGTGATCCAAGAAGGTGCTTGATATGTGTTAAATTTTCTTGAATTTGTTGAGGCTTTTTTTGTGCCCTCCATATGGTTTATCTTTGAAAATGTTCCATGTGCATTTGAATAGAATGTATATTTTGCTTCTTTGGGGGTGAATGGATCAATTAAGTCAATTTGATCTAGAGTGTTGTTCAATGCCACAATATCCTTATTGATTTGTTATTTGAAAGATCTATCCATTGTTCACAATAGGGTGTTAAAATCCCCTACAGTGAGTATGTTGCTGTCGATATCTTTCTTGAAGTCCTCCAAAATTTTCCTTGTATTTTAGGTGCTCCTATATATTGGGGGCATGTATGTTTACAAGGGTTATATCTTCTTGATGACTACTTCCTTGAGTATTATGTAGTGCCCTACTTTATCTCTCTTTAAGCACTTTGTTTTTAAATCTATTTAGTCTGAGTCAGGTCTTGCTATTCCAGCTTCTTTTTCATGTCCGTTTGCTTGGAATATATATATTTGTACATCCCTTCTCTTTCAGTTTGTGTAGATCTTTTGTTCTGAGGTGGGTCTCTTGTAGACAGCATATATGTGGGTCATGTTTTCTTATCCATTCAGCTACCCTATGTCTTTTGATTGGAGCATTTAATCCATTTACATTTAAGGTCATTATTGATAGGTACTTATTCATGGACATTTTTTTTCCTTTGTACCTGTGTTCCTCTCTCTCTCTCTCTCTATCTCTCTCTGTTCTTCTTCTTAAAGCAGTCCTTTTAGCATCTTTTGCAATGTTGGTTTTGTGGAGATGTATTCTTTTAGCCATTTTTTGGGGGAGGGGTCTGGGAAATTTCTTATTTCTCCTTCCATTTTATTTTATTTCATTTTATTAAGATTTATTTATTTATTTTTAGAGAGAGGGGAAGGGAGGGAGAAAGAGAGGGAAAGAAACATCAGTGTGTGGTTGCCTCTCACACACTTCCTATGGGAGACCTGGCCTACAACCCAGGCATGTGCCCTAACTGGGAATTGAACCACAACCCTTTGGTTCACAGGCTGGCACTCAATCCACTTAGCCACATCAGCCAGGGCTCACCCTCCATTTTAAATGAGAGCCTTGCTAGGTAGAGTAGTCTTGGTTGCAGGTCTTTGCTTTTCATTACTTGGAATAGTTCTTGCCTTCTGGCTTGTTGTGTTTCTATTGAGAAATCAGCTGATAGCCTCATCAGAGCTCCCTCATATATACTAGCTGATATTCCTTTGCTGCCTTTAAGATTCTCTCCTTGTAAACTTTGCTATTTTAATTATGACATGTCTTGGAGAAAGCCTCTTTTTGTTCACCTTGATTGGGATCCTCAGTGCGTCCTGGACTTGTATGACTATTTCCTTCATCAAGTTAGGGAAGTTTTATGTCATTACTTTTTCAAATGGGTTTTCTATCCCTTGGTCCTCTTCTACTTTTTCTGGTATCCCTACAATACAGATATTATTATGCTTCATGTTGTCCCACAGCTCCCTTAAACCCTCTTTATTCTTTTTGAGTCTTTTTTCATTTTTTCTCTTGGAGTTTTTTTCTACCTTGTCCTTCAGCTCACTGGTGCAATCCTCTGCTTCATGTAGCCTGCTTTTAATTCCTTCTAGTGTACTTGTCATTTCAGATATTGAATTTTTCATTTCCTCGTGGCTGTTATCGCTAGTTTCTATGTCTTTCTTCATGCTGATGTAGTTCCTAGCCAGTTCCTTCTAGCTTCCATAAACTTCCTTGTAGTTCTCACTGAGCTTATTGAGCATTCTTATAACCATTATTTTGAGCTCAATGTCTAAAATATTGCTCCCCTCAGTTTCATTTAGCACTCTTTCTGGGGATTCATCCTATCCTTTCGATTGGGGGTTGTTTCTTTGTCTCCCCATTTTAGGTGACTCTTCTTGTTTGTTTATGCCTATTGGATTGATCTTCTTTGACTCTCTGTCTTTGTGGTGTGAACTTCTGTGGTAGAAGGCCTGTGGAACTCAGCGGGGCGGTCTTCTTGATCTCCTGAGCTGGATGCTCTTGGGATGCTATTTATGCCATTTATGCGGGCTCTCTTTTTGTAATGGGTTTTGGTTGTTGTAGAGTCACTCTTTGGTGGGTTCTTCCCTCTGGCTGGCTCTCTGAGAGTCACACTGCCCACAACATCTTGTATGCTACTGTGTGGGTACTGCTGGAGCAAAACAAAACAACTTAGGAAACAAAACCCACATCTACAGTAATAACCCCCCTCCCAACTACACTATCAACAGCAAGTGAGCAAATATTAATAAAATTATAAAAAGATTAAGACTATTATAAAAAGGGAAAAATAAATACAAGATGATTTACTGAAAGAAAAATGATTTTGAGAGGGTAGAAGGAGGAGAAATAATAAGAGTGGGGAATAGAAACACAGTGAAGCAAGAAAGAAAATAGAATTTACCTTGTAATTTTGAAAGGGGAGGGAGAAGAAGGCAAAATGGAGTAAGAAAAAGGAAGAGTATAGTATGAGGTTTAAAATGGGGGCAATCATAATGGAACAGCAATAAAAAATTTTAAAAACAATACTGAAAAAATAGAAACCAAATTGGAGAAAAAGATCCACCACAGCAATATCAGCAACAAATGAGCAAAGATTAATTTCAGTGGGATGGGAATAAGAGGGGAAAAAGAAAGAAAAAAAGCTTATGAGAACCTCAAACCCAAAGAGGACAGGAGGGAGAGCACTTCCTACTGGGTGAATACATGGAGGTGCTGTGAGAGTGGCTCACCTGCAGAGAGCAGGTAAGTTCTGCAGCCTTTCTCCATGGCTTGCCCTGTGCATCTGTTGTATTTGGCTGTTCCTGAGTTATATCCTTCTATATACCAGTGACTTAGCAAGTAAAATGTTTCTCTGAGTTCTGTGAGCTGCACTAGCAAATTAATTGCACCCTGGGAGAGGGTCTTGGGAACCTCTGATTTATAGCCTGTTGGTCAGAAGCACAGGGAACAAACTTGAGCTTATGGCTGGTGTCTGTGTGGAGGACAGGCTTTTAGGACTGAACCCATAACCTGTGGACTCTGATGCTCTCTCTGAGTCGTTGGTGCCAGAATTGAGTTCAATTGCAGGATACCCAGCTGGTGTCCTGAGAATTGCTGGTTGGTGCGGGGAACCCCTCCCCCACATTGAATTTGGTATCTAAACCTGTTTAGGGTCTCCTTATATCTCACATTGGTTCTCTAGAAGCAAAACCTGACTCAAGGATTTAGGGGCCTCTGATTTACTAAGAGTATCTTCACAAAAACACAGAAAACCCCTCAAACCAACTAAACCAAACAGGGAAAACTCCCAAAGTCATAAGGAAGGATGCTAAGCAGGATAGATAAGGCCTGAATGAGGTCAACTCCCCCTTGACCTGTTACAAGGGGCACTCTGAGTTATAAACACCACCACAAACTTGTATGCCCTCAAGGCAAGCGGACTGGTCTTTTGAGCTCTAAACCAAGCATGGGTCGTTGACTGCTCTGGTGGGGGTAAAGAGGTGTGGGAGAGTTGTAGCTGCCCTGGCCAGGGGGTTCATATCAACCAGGAAGGACTTTCCAGAGAAGGGGCTGCTGGGAGCCGTTAGCAGTCTTTGCTCACTGCAGCTGAGGAATGAATGCCCAGACCTGTTAAAGGGACTGTGGGCAGAAGGTGAGGTGGACAAGTTCAGTTTTTCTGAAGAAGCTTTCAAGTGTCTTACAGCATGTGCTGCCAATACCATGTCAGGTGTGTGGCTGCCAATAGCAAGCAGTCCCTTTACAGCCCAGAGTAGCACTGTCCAGTAGAAATATATTATTTCTATGGGGCTATAGAGAGAACCACACATGTCATTAAAATGTTCTAGTAGCCCAGTTAAAGAAGCAAAGCAAAACAGGTAAAATCAGGGCTAATAATATTCAGTTGACCCTTGAACAAAATGGGTTTGAACTTCAAGTATCTACTTATATGCCTGACCACAGTTCAATTAATTGTGCCATTCAAACTTGGGGTGTTTAAGGGTCAACTCCATGGTTGGGAATCTACAAAGGCAGAGGGTGGGCTGTAGTTATACGTGGATTTTCAACTACGTGGGAGGTGGGTCTCCTGAACCCCAGCTTTGTTCGAAGGTCAATTGTATGCATCATTTGACCCCAATATATCCAAACATTACCATGTTGCCATGGAACTAATATAAAATTGTCCATGGAATTTACATTGTTATTTTTGCACTAGATCTTCAAAATCTGGGGTGATTTTCCATGTAGTTAGTTGGTACTACCTTGGACAGCACTGGAGACCCTAGTCTAGAAGAGTGCTTGCCCATAAGGGGCCACTTTGTTGTCAGATTCTTTTTTTTTTTTTTTATTGTTTTTCAGTACAGTTTTCTGTCTTTTACTCCCATCCCAGACCTAATCAAACAATAAATCCTTTCTTTACACTTCATGTACAGGCCACACCTGAGGATATAGCATGAAGATAATGGACATATATTTTAGGAGAAGTGGGAAGATAATAGACTTTGCGATTGGGTAGACCTGGATTTAAGTTCTCATTCTGCAACTTATCGATCTTGGGGAATGTATTTAGTCCCAATTCATTTGCGTTTCAGTTCCTTCATATGGACAGTGGGGAATGGAGACATGCCTGGCCTGGGAGAGGTGCTCAGGAAGCCAGCAGTATTACAGCCCCATGTTGCTAACGGAGCATATGTCTCAGGTGGAGAAGATATGTAGATGTTCGTTTCCCCCGTATTCCCCATCCTCTCCATCTTTTCTCATCTCTTACCTTCTCATCAGTGCATTTTCTCTTATTGTACTTTTTTTCCTATTGTGTATCTTTCCATTCACAAATTTCAATGAAACATTCTGGAAAGTATTGTCTGAGGCTAAATGGTGTTCTTAAAAACAAACATTTTAGAGGTCGAGGTCAAGTGTCACCTTTCTTTAGAGTTGAAGATACTTGTTTGAAGATTTTCCCTCTTTTCCGTGTTCTGTCCTTTTTTCTTCTTTCCTTCTTTCCCCCTTTCCTCCCTTTTATCTCTTAGCTCCTCCCAGTAAGCTCACAATCCGCACTCTGAAACTCTTCTTTGGTTTTGGTGCTTGTTATTTTAGCAAGACAGAAACATTAAATCAGTAGTTTAACAAAAGATTAGTTCCACTTATACTTTTCACCAAAACAAGCCTGTGAGCCTTAGGGAAAAACAAATAAACAAAGATCAGTCCTATGATTAATCTGGTAGGAAAGATTATTCTTTTTGATGTTTTTTTATTTTTCTGCAGTATGTCCCATATTGTCACTACCTGCCAGATGGCATTGTGATTTTGTGTAATTGCTATAATGAATATTATTAATAATACAACTAACTATGATCTCGACCTTCTTTAATAACATTAAAAGAGTCCTGAAATGTTTCCAATTTAGTTCACAAGCTTTGTTGTAAGTTAGTTTATTCACCACATGACTAAATGCTATGAGTCAAATCTCAGAGGGGTAAGCGACCAGTAGCTGTCCTATGTAAACAGAAGCCTTCAGATATGTGGTAAATATGCCCACAGTTCACAGAGAATCTAAAGTAAGTATTCTCGCTATAGCCCAGAGAAGTGCTATCCAATAGAAATATAGCACGGACCATACACATAATTTAAAATTTTTTGGTAGTTATGTTAAAACAGTAAAAAGAAACAGGAAAAAAATTTAAATAATGTATTTTAGTTAAATCCATAAAGAACAGCTTTTCTCAATGTATCTATGAACATCTATAAACACAGTATGTACCTTTCTCATGAACAAAATGAAAACTGTATGCTGAATGGATTGTAAAAGTCAAGCCTTATTACAGTGAACGGCGCTTGATAGAGGACTCCTAACTCTGAACACGAGGTGGTCAAAGGAAGATTTGCCCTATACTAATTAGGGCGGTCAGGGTCAGATCAGTCTAACCTCTGGAGTTTGTGCAGGAGGGCAGGAAGTCATGCTTAGACAAGGAAAGAGCTAGTTAATGATTATATTTAAAGGTCTCCATTTACTTTTCCAATAGCTTAGTGACATTTATCCTAAGTCACTTAAGAAATGTTGTAAAATGTCACGGATTCATGTAGCATTGCCATACGGAGGGCTCAGATCCCAAGATTAGTCTGTAAAGGACTGTGACTGTATATTGTTATTGACAGTATAACTAGAGGAAACTGTTTTGGCCAGAACAGGAGTTGCAGGTTGGTATTATCATTTTGATAGCTCAGCTTTGTTCAATACTCTAACCTTCTGGAGAACCTATAGATGTCCACACTGATTCGTTACTAGAATAGGAAAATGTTGTAGTCTAATAAAGTGTGGTACAGATAGCAGAGTACAGCATGACCCTCTAAGGTCTTATACCAGAGAATGACAGTGATACAAAGAGTAGGGTGAATTTGGGGGAGCAAATTATTTGTGCATTTACCCTTTTAATGTTTAGCATGACCATGAAATAAAAAGATGAGTTTTAATAGGTAGTAAATTGGTTATATTGCTTAATATATAAACTCCTTAAAGTACTAGGATTCAGAAGAATGTTAAAATAATTCATGAAAAAGGTCAACGTTGAGAAGGAAAAAGTATAATGACCGCACAAACAGTAGAAAAACACAGTTTTTAAGGTGGAACCAATGAATTATGAAAGATGAACAAAATGCAGACCAGTAAATGTGGTGGGCATTGTGTGTGTGTGTGTGTGTGTGTGTGTGTGTGTGTGTGTGTACTATCCATTGTCCAATTCACCTTCTTTTGTAGTATCACTATTATTTCCAAGGGAATCCCTTTTCTCTCGTTGCATGTGATCTGGTGGGATTGTCAAAATTGTTGTACTGCACTTTTCTACACAATGATCACATTCATGGCCCAAGTATGTTCATTAGTCTCTTCATGCTGTCTCTCTGAGTCCTGAGTGGACAGATTCAATGGTAGAAAAATCAGTTGGAACCAATTAATTCTGGGGGTGTGCTCTGAAGAGATTGTCCATCATTTTCTGCTAACGAGAGCTCCGGTTCTTATGTCTTTCTAATTCTAGTTTTCTAAGTTTTTCTCTGACTAACAGTTACATAATGTCTTTCCAATTAATTCTTTTTGTGTAAATTAGCTAGAGTTATCTTATCAGCTTATCACAGGAATAAGCTATGACCCATAGGCCAAATATGGCCCACCACTTATTTTTTGTAAATAAAGTTTTATCAGAACATACTGGTGCTCATTCAGTTAAGTGTTGCCTTTTATGATGCAATAGCAAAGTTGAGTAGTTGTGACAGAAATCATATGATCCATAGCCTAAATTATTTCCAATCTGGTTAAGAAAAAGTTCCCTAACCCCAGGTTAATCAAATGTTTTAGACTGAGTCCTTTCAGAAGCAGACTCTGAGATAAGAACTTGATTGCAGGGTGGTTTCTTTGTGAGGTGATTCTCAGAAAAGTGGAGATTTGAGATAGGAAAGGGAAGGAAGCCATAAAGCCACATTGCCAAGCAGGTTCTTGCTGTGGGTAACGGGCACAATTCCACTGGTATACACTGTAAACAGTGCAGAACATGCCACAAAGTTTTCCTACCTGTCGGTCGAAGGGGCCAGGGTGTCTATATATGAACTCCTGAAGCCTACTTGTAGGGTTATTGATTCTCGTGTAATTCTCATCTACCACGTAACTAGCAGAATGTGCTCAAACACACAAGGAAAATGCTGTTTTTGTTGTCTTTTTGTTTTGTTGAAAGTTTCTTTTGTTATTCAGGAGGTTTTTAGTTTGATTTATTCCTACTTATGAGTTTTTGCTTTGGTTGCTTATGCTTTGGGTGTCATACCGAAGAAATGCTTTCAAGACCAAAGTCAAGGAGTTTTCCCCCTTTGTTTTCCTCTAGGAGTTTTATGGCTTTAGGTCTTATGTTTAAATCTTTAATCCATTTGAGTTAAGTTTTGCAAGTAGTGTAAGTTAGGGGTCCGATTTCTTTCTATTGCATGTGGTTATCCTGTTTTCTCATTACCATTTATTGAAGAGGCTATCCTTTTCCCATTGAGCATTTTTGGCTCCCTTGTCACATTATTAGTTGACCATATATATGTAAGGGTTTATTTTTGGGCTCTCCACTTTGTTTTATTAACCCGTCTATTTTTTCTGCCAGAATCATACTGTTTCAAGTACTATAGCCTTGTAGTATAGTTTGAAAATAAGACATGTGATGCCTCCCGCTTTGTTCTTTCTCTGAATTGCTTTGGCTATTTGAAATCTTTTTTTAGTTCAATAAAAATTAAAATTTTTTTTTCTGTGAAAAGCAACATTGAAATTTTGGTAGGGATCAAATTGAATCTGTAGATCACTTTTGCTTGTATGAACATTTTAACAATATTAGTCTTCCAATTTATAAACAAGGCATATCTTTCCATTTGTTTGTGTTTTCAATTTCCTTAATCAGAGTCTTATAGTTTTTAGTGTATAGATCTTTTACTTCTTTGGTTAAATTTATATATATGTATATATACTTTATTATTATATAAATTTATATGTGTAGGTACATATATAAATTGGATTATTATTCAGCCATGAGAAAGAAGGAAATACTGTCAACTGTGATAACATGGCTGGAACTCAAGGGGTTATATTAGGTTAAATAAATCAGAGAAAGACAAATACTGTATGATATCACTTACATGTGGAATATAAAAATCCAAACTCATAAAAACAGAAACTAGAATGATGACTGCCAGAGGCTAGAGAGTGGGAGAAATGGGGAGATTTGAAAAGGTACAAATTTCCAGTTATAAGGTGAATAAGTTCCAGGGATAATGTATAGCATGGTGATTATATGTAACAATACTGTATTATATATTTGAACATTGCTAAGAAACTAGATTTTGAAAGTTCTCACCACCAAATAAATGATAATTATATAATATGTTGGAGGCATTAGCTAATGCTATGGGTGTAATAATTTGCAATATATAAGTGTATGAAATCAATACATGGAATACCCTAAACTTGTTATATATCAATTATATCTCAGAAAAGCTAAACGAAGAAAGAAAGCTCTGTAGCAAATTGTTCCAATTGCTTCTAATTAGAAGTTTTAGAGTTAGAAGCCAGGCATTGGTAAGGGCTGAGAACTTAACAGCTAAGGCGCTAACATTGTCTGCTACTCTAAGAAACTTAGCTGGTAAAAAGTAAGTTACATGACAAGCCAGGGTCAGATTAATGCCCCTCTCCTTTCCAGTGGACATAATTTTGTTTTCACTCTGGCTGACATTACTTGGGAAGGATGGGATTGGCGAAAATGCATATTACAAAACTTGTTACCATAGGAGTCTAGAGAGTTAGAGAGTTTCCTTTTGATTCAATTACTTATTGGCTGTAGCAAATTTTAACCAAATCACCTTATTTCTGTAGGTATCTCACACTCTAGGAAGCTAATTTGTGTTTGTTTACACAGCAGCTCAATGGGATGCCGGGAGAATGATCCGAGGAACATAGAGTCTCCAGGCTGCCCTCAGCCTTGGTCCTCCATCACTGCTGCTGCCTTCTGCTGGCCAAAGCAAGACCCAAGACCAGGTCAGATTCAAGGGGAGGGGGAATAAACTATAGTGCACATAATTATTCTGCATTTTAAGAGGGCATGGACAAAGTGAGAGGTGGATAATTCAGCTGTTTTGCAATTGATCACACCAGCCATAGTAGACTGACCTGGATTGTTGCACTATCAGAGACCTTAGTGTGTGAGCCCATTTTCTTACCAAGTTCCTCTCACACTGTAAGTTTCTATTTTAAATATTTTGGGAAGTTAGAGACAGGAAGCAGGTTTACGGGACAATCAGTAGGGCAGACAATGGTGTGCTAATTTTTCCAAGTGCCCCTGAACATTCTAGTCATGTGATCAAAACAACAAATGTTTCTTCTTCTGACTAATAGAGATACATCAAAGCTACTTCCCTTTTGATGATATCTTTTTTCTTATTGAGCTAAAAGAGTGTGGAAAACCATCAAGGCTAATGATCTCTCTAATAGGATGATAGCGTCTGGGTGCCAGAGTTAAGGACTGACGACAAGAAGTCTTCAGTTCATTGACATAGCTAGACCTAAAATGAGGAGCACAGAATTCATTATGTACGCTGTACTCCTCTCATGCGATTTGGGCATCTCCCTCCAAGGAAAGAGGCAGCATGTCAAGTGGAAATGGAAAAGGCATGGATTGGTGATTAAATAGGCTGGGTTCCATCTACTCCTTGTAAGTTATTTATTTTAGCGGTCCCAAACATTTTCAGCACCAGGGACCGGTTGCACGGAAGATGATTTTTCCATGGACTGGGGTAGGGTGGATGGTTTCAGGATGATTCAAGTGCATTACATTCAAGCTCACCTCCTGCTGTGCGGCCCAGTTCCTAACAGGCCTGGATGGGTACCAGTCCACGGTCTGGAGGTTGAAGACTCCTGATGTACTTTGTAGTCCCAGGCAAGCTGACAACATTTTGTGTCCCGGGTGGGCTCACACTTCAGGGTGTGTCTGAGGAGATGGTGGGGCCAAAGCAATCCAGGCATCTCTGTAAGAAAAACTTCTCCTTGGGAACTGAAGTTCAGGCCCACAAGCTTAGTCCTTGATGGTGATTTTGTTGTAGGGCTTGGGACTGATGAGTAGAAAGCTCATGGTCTATACTTAGACTTATCTTCTTGCCCTCACCTATGGATTCAGATGTAAGTTCCAGAAAGAGGGGACTCCAAGTAAAGTCTTTACAGTTTTTCTCACTAGTGAGACATTGGAGTTTCTGATAACACTGTTGGAATCTCTGAAATAGGAGGGCAGAGACGGGAGATGAGCAGACTCAACTTCCATGTGGAGTGGGCTTCAGATGACAGGGCAGGTCAAAAAGTGTGGAGGGATTTCAGGGGTGGGGGTCAGGGAGAGATGGAGGGGTGACCAGTGCTTTCACAGGCAATGCCAACAGCAGAGGAGGGCCTGGGGACCTTGTTCACCTAAGCCGTTGAGAGATGCCACTGAGGGCACCCAGAGAAATGAAGTGGGAATAAGGCAGCATACATGGGACATTCTTTACCCAATTTGCAGTAAAGCCATTGTTAGGATGGGACATCCTTCGGGATCTATGGTGCAATTAGTGTTAAAGCAAGAGAAATATGGATTTGGGTTGAATATGTCATGCCAGGGAAAAAATATTGATCTGCTACCACATACACAGCACCATAGTGGGAACTTGGTCCGTAGCTCAGGCAAATTATGATACCAGCCTGAAAAAGAGCTCAGAATCTAGTGACAGACATAACTGTGAGAAGTCTACTTGTAAAGGTTTGCAGCAAGGGCAGAGAGGTGGAAAGGGGGTCAAGGCAGTCCCCATGGCTGGAGCAGGGCTGCTCAAGCAATATTCTAGATTCAGTGTGGGCACAGGGCTTGAAGAGTAAATAGAAGTTCATCAAACAGAACAGGTTGTGTGTGTGTGACTGTGCGTGTGACTGTGTGTGCTCATGTGTGTGTGTTTTTCAGTACTTCTCTGGGCCTCGGCGTGACCTCTAATATCAGATTACTCATGATTTACAGTGCAGTTGTGAGAATGGAGTGTAATAATGCATGCAAAAATTTCTTTGCAAATGATAAAGTACTAATAAGGTCATTTAGTGAGAATAAAAGTAGTACACTGAAAGCCTTATTACCATTTTACTAAATTAAGTCCCTGGTAATTGCTAACATTACTTATGCACTTAATATGTCCCAGGCCTTGTTCTGTGTACTTCATATGCATTAATTCAATTTAGTCCTCATAATATCCCTTTGATGAGGGTACGGATAGTATCCATTCCCATTTAACAGATGAGCTAACAGAGGTACAGAGAGCTTTAGTCAGATCACATGCTGGTAAGTGGTGGAGCCAGGATTCACATTTGGCAGCTGGGTTCCAGATCCCGCAGTCTTAACCCTAATGACACCCCGCTCCTTTATCATCATTTGCGATGCTGCCTGTGTTAGTCCACTCAGGATGCCACAACAAAGCACCAGAGACTGAGTGGCTCAAACAACAGAAGCCTATTTCTCACAGTTCTGGAGGCTGAGAAGTCCAAGATCAAATCACGGTACTGGCTGATTTGGTTTCTGCTAAGGGCTCCTTTCATAGATGTCAGATGGGCACCTTCTCGGTGTTCTCGCAGAGAGAGGGGGGGAGAGAGTGAGAGAGAAAGAGGGAGAGACTTTTTACTGTCTCTTCTTACAAGGACAATAATCCAATAGGATCGGGGCCCACATGATCTCACTCAACTCCAGCTATTCCCTTATGGCCTCATTTCCAAATGCAATTGTGCATTTTTGGAGAACACAATTCAACCCACAGCACTTCTTTAAAAAAAAGATTTTATTTATTTTATTTTTAGAGAGAGGGGAAAGGAGGGAGAAAGAGAGGGAGAGAAACATCAATGTGTGGTTGCC
The DNA here is from genome assembly GCA_004027735.1 of Carollia perspicillata. NCBI lineage: Eukaryota > Metazoa > Chordata > Mammalia > Chiroptera > Phyllostomidae > Carollia > Carollia perspicillata. Next base: position 1,229 of record PVKM010029517.1, on the reverse strand, counting down.
TCTCCAATGCCCCTACTGGGGACCTGGCCTGCAACCCAGGCATGTGTCCTCACTGGGAATTGAACTGGTGACCCTTTACTTTGTAGCCTGGTGCTCAATCCAATGAGCCACACCAGCCAGGGCCATAGTGCTTCTTGACACATGTATTCTAGCTACTAGAATTCATTGATTATTAAGCATTTATTAATTATTATTGCATGCCTGGAATTCTTCTACATACTGCAGATATTGCACTGGGTAAAACAAAGTTCCTCTTCTTTATCTACTACTGGTAAGGACTATAAAAAAGGATCTGCAATATTTTCCACCTAAGTAGGAAATCAAGGGGTGTAGGGAAGAGTTGACTGGTGTGAGAAGATAAAGGGGTAAATGAAGTGAAAGAGCCAAGTATCCTGAGAACTAGGGTGACATAGGGCTGGAAGTCAGGGATCATGGGGTTAGAGGTCAGACATATGACATGGGTTTGGGGTGAGCTGCTGGCATGGAGTGTGGGCCTAGATTGCTGGATTTGAAGCTATTAGAACATCGAGAGAGCAGGCTTGGCCTTGGCAGTTATCGACTATTCTAGAATATCAACATATACTTAGAGCAGCTCTCAATGGCAGCTCCATTGATATTTTGGGTCAGACAATTCTTTGCTGGGGACGACACTGTTCCATGTGTTTAGGGTGTTTAGCAGCATCCCTGGCCTCACTAATTGCCACGTTTGCCTCTAGTTGTGACAGTCAGGCGTGTCTCCAGATCTTGCAAATGTCTTCTAGAGGATGAAACTCTCCCTGGTTAAAATGTTGAGGACTTAGAACATTTAGAGTTAAGATTGAAGACAGACAGGGTGAAGATGAGAATTTTTAAAAAAAATTCTGATGGGATTCAACAGAATTCTCAGGCTCTGGGATACAGGTGGCAAACACAAGGCCCGTGGGCTGAATCGGCCCTCCACCTTGTTTTATCCAGCCTGGCACCTGGTTTCTACCCAGAGTCAGCGCCAAGCTCCTTGCCCCTAGTTAAGGAGTAGTTACATTTATACAGTCTTAAAATTACATTCGGCCCTTTGAAGGCAACTGTGAGGCTGATGTGGCCCCCGGTGAAAATGAGTTTGACAGCCCTGCTCTAGAAGCAACAAATTTCAACACAATAAATTGAAAGACAACTGGCATATTTGACAATGCAAGCAAAATTAGAATAAGGTTTATATTTTTTAGTAACCTCTCATTTTCCAGGAGATAACA
>PVKM010029516.1:0-17732 GCA_004027735.1 Carollia perspicillata | reverse complement strand
AAGGGAAGGACAGAGGGAAAGAAATATCAGTGTATGGTTGCCTCTTGTGCATCCCCTGCCGGGAACTGGCCTGCAACCCAGGCATGTGCCCTGACTGGGAATGGAACCGCGATCCTCTGGCCTGCGCTCAATCCACTGAGCTACACCAGCTAGGGCTAGGCTACTCCATTTTCTATACTGGACTTTACATCCCCACCCCATGGCTATTCTGTAACTACCTATTTGTACTTCTTAATCCCCTCACCTCTTCACTCATTTCCCCCACTGCCTACTTCCCATCTGGCAACCATCCAAACACTCTCCGTATCCATGATCCTGTGTTCTTGTTTGCTTAGTTTGTTTTTTAGATTCAAATGTTGATAGATTTTTTTTTTTTTTTGCCATTTTGTTGTTCGCAGTTTTCATCTTTTTCTTAAATAAGTCCCTTTAACATTTCATATAGTAATGGTTTGGTAATGATGAACTTCTTTAGTGTTTTCTTATCTGGGAAGCTCTTTATTTACTCTTTGATTCTAAATGATAGTTTTGCTGGGTATAACAATCTTGGCTGTAGGTCCCTGCTTTTCATGACTTTGAATATTTCTTGCTAATCCCCTGTAGCCTGCAAAGTTTATTTTGAGAAATCAGCTGAAAGTCTTGTGGGAACTCCCCTATAGGTAACTAACTTCTCTTGCTGCATTTTAGGTTCTCTCTTTATCTTTAACCTTTGGCATTTTACTTATGTGCCTTGGAGTGGGCCTCTTTGCATCCATCTTGTTTGAGACTCTGTGCTTCCTGGACTTGCAAATCTATTTCCTTCACCAAATTAGGGAAGTTTTCTTTCACTGCTTTTTCAAATAGAATTCCAGTTTCTTGCTTTTTTCTCCTTCTGGCACCCCATGATGTGAATGTTGGACCTCCTGAAGTTGTGCCAGAGGCTGCTTATACTATTCTTAATTTTTTTTTCTTTTTTCTTCTTCTTCTGACTGGTTGTTTTTTGGTTCCTTATGTCCAAATCATTGATTTGATTCTTGGCTTCCTCCACTCTACTGTTTTTTCCCTATAAATTGTTCTTTATTTCAGTTCATGTATCCTTTGTTTCTGACTTGATCTTTTTTATGCTGTTGAAGTCCTCACTAAGTTCCTTGAGCATCTCTATAACTAGTGTTTTGAACTCTGCATCTGATAGATTGCTTATCTCCACTTTGTTTAGCTCTTTTTTGGAGTTTTGATCTGTGTTTTCATTCAGGCCACATTTCTTTGTCTCGTTTTGGCAGCCTCCCTGTGTTTGTTTCTATGTATTAGGTAGAGCTGCTTTGACTCTGTGTCTTGGTAGTGTGGCCTAATGTAGTAGGTGTCCCGTAGGGTCCAGTGGCACAGCCTCCCTATCATCCAAGCTAAATACTCAAGGTACGCCCTTTGTGTGGGCTGAGTACGCCTTCCTCTTGTAGTTGAGTCTTGGTTGCTGTTGGGAGATTGATGGGAGGGATTTACCCAGGCCAGTCAGCTATAAGGACTGGCTGTGACCATTGACCACCAATCTCCACCTTCCGTGGAGGATTAGCTGTGTAGGGGCAGGGTGGTGGTACGCCAGTGTGGTCTGTAGCTGTTTACTGAGTTTGCTGGTCCTGGGGTTTCCTAGGTGGTGCAGGCCAAGGTCAGTTCCCACCTGTGTTTTGTGTGGAGTACCCTGCCTGAGCTATAAAGCGATCTGAGATGGCTGCTGCTAGTGCTGGGCCTGGGGCTCACTGAAACCAGCTGCTGCTTGTTTGAGAGGATTTAGGAAGTTGTGAAGCATGAGCAAAGTCTAGCCATTCATATGGAAAAAGCAGCTTGGGTGGGCTCATTAGTTGCGTGGGGCGGAGTCTCTGGGGATCTCCTAGTTGTTAGATTTCCATTCAACTCCATTTCTGACGGTTCTGAATGATTGCTCCCTATTTTAGTTGTAATGTTGATGTGATTGTGCAAAGAGGAGAGTCACGTCTGCCTGTACTGCCATCTTGACTGGAAGCGAGATTTCGTGATTTTAGAGTGCCTAACAAAATGTTTATTGTTTTCTGTCCTTTTGTCAATTTAATTGTCTTATATAAGGTAAAAAATTCTAGAGCTCTGTCTAAGCAGATAATACATTTTAGTACAAAAGAGTTATTACTTATACATCAATAAACTGAAGTTGTTATTCTACTCTCGGTGAATTGCTTTTAAAATGTTTATATTTTAATGAATGGCTTATTTGAACCCTTCACTTACACCAGGAAAATCAGTTTTACTCTAATTCACTCCTGGGCCTCTAGGATTACTTTTGTGTGTGTGTGTGTGTGTGTGTCTATTGCCTACAAAACTATTAACATGAGATAAGATGAACTAATACCAACAAAGATTGGAGATTAGAGATTGGAGACAGAAAAGGAAAAAGAAACTAGAAGAGTTACTCACCTTGAACCTTAAACTAACACTACCTTTAGTTCTTTATATAAAACTGGACTTAAGTAACTCCCTGTGTTGCATTTTAAGCTTTTATTGAATTCTTCATTTCACTAGATAGAAGAGGATGAAGCTACTCTTTTCCCTTCTTGGTCTTTTCAAGAACATTCTGAATGACTTGTCTCAAGAAAAAGGTTCTCCTTCAGAACTCCTGACTTCCTGGGCCCAACATAGGCGACGGCATGTAAAACCAAAGACGTTCTCTCTGGATGGTCAGGTCTGGGGAAGAATCTGCCGTTACCCTTAGGGGACACTCTCCTAAGTATGAAGTATATTGTCAGACACAGAATAGATTTACCAGACTATCATTTTAACTGTGTAAAACTTAAAAATTTTATAAAGAATTGTTATGGGTGAAAGGTCAAGTTAAAGGAGTTCATCATCACCAAGCCCTTATTATATGAAATGTTAAAGGGATCTATCTAAGAAAAAGAAGATAAAAAATATGAACAGTAAAATGACAGCAAACTCACAATTATTAACACCACACCTAAAACAAAAACAAAAGCAAACTAAGCAAGCAACTAGAACAGGAACAGAACCACAGAAATGGAGATCACATGGCAGGTTATCAGCAGGGGAGTGGTAGGGGAGAGAGGGGGGACAGGTACAGAGAATAAGTAGCATAAATGGTAGGTAGAAAATAGACAGGGGGAGGGTAAGAATAGTATGGAGAATGTAGAAGCCAAAGAACTTATGTGTACGACCCATAGACATGAACTAAAGGAGAATGTGGGTGAGACAGGGTGTGCAGGGCGGAGGGGAATAAAGGGGGGGAAATGGGACAACTGTAATAGCATAATTAATAAAATATATTAAAAAGTACATAAAAATAAAAAAACAGTGTTGCTATTAGACTCTACTCTTGGAGGAGATAAAGTCTCGTAGAGGGCATGTAATGATTTGGGAAAGATGTGTGTGTTAATTTAATTGATGTTGATTTAATTATAACTGTAGAACTATGTGCTTTTCCCGGTTCGTGATTTTGTTTGTTTTCTTTACAGCGAAGTATCCAGAGATAAAATCCTTGATGAAGCCAGACCCCAACCTGATATGGATCGTCGTCATGATGGTTCTCACCCAGCTGGTCGCATTTTACTTAGTCAAGGACTTGGACTGGAAATGGGTCCTGTTCTGGGCGTACGCCTTTGGCAGCTGCATTAACCACTCAATGACTCTGGCCATTCATGAAGTGTCCCACAACAGCGCCTTCGGCCACTGCAAAGCCATGTGGAACCGCTGGTTTGGAATGTTTGCCAACCTTCCTATCGGCGTTCCATACTCCATCTCCTTTAAGAGGTACCACATGGATCACCATCGCTACCTGGGAGGCGATGGCATCGACGTGGATATTCCAACTGATTTTGAAGGCTGGTTCTTCTGTACCAGTTTCCGAAAGTTTATTTGGGTTGTTCTTCAGCCTCTCTTTTATGCTTTTCGACCTCTGTTCATCAACCCCAAACCGATTACTCACCTGGAAATTATCAATACTCTGGTCCAGCTCATATTTGACGTGATCGTTTACTACGTTTTGGGAATTAAATCTTTAGTCTACATGTTGGCAGCATCCTTACTTGGTCTAGGTTTGCATCCGATTTCTGGACATTTTATAGCTGAACATTACATGTTCCTAAAGGGACACGAAACTTACTCGTATTACGGGCCTCTGAACCTGCTCACCTTCAACGTGGGCTACCACAACGAGCACCACGACTTCCCCAACATCCCCGGGAAGAGCCTCCCGCAGGTGAGTGAGGCACGAGACACGTCCTCTGACTGCTGCTGGCTGTGCGGTTAAGGCTGGCCTCGCCTATTTTGTAAGGGGCCTATTTTAAAAGAGACCTAGTATATCTGGTGAGCTTCTCCTCAAAGGAAACGAGAGTGTAAGTCCTGAGTCTGCCAGCCTTGTGTGCGGAGTTCGCTCCTGGGTCCCGAAGCCGAGCAGCAGGAACACTCAGGGTACAGGAGTGGGGGGATCTGCAGGGTCTGCCACATTGGGAAGCGGTTTGGGGGTGGAGGAGGAAACCCCTCTGTGAGGTTGGCAGCTGTCGGCCCAGCCTTCGTCACTGAGAAGCCGCGTGGGCCTGACTGAGATGTGGGGGGTGAGCTGCGTGCACAGCCGGGGAGCACGGGTTCCTATCCGCTGGCGCCCCGCAGGCGCGGGAGACGTTCAGTGCGTCATTTGTGGAGGGAGTGGAAGGGCTTTGACCTCATCCTTTCATCTCCAGAAGGACCACCTTCCTACCTCCAGGTAGCTTTCCAGGAAATCCTCCTCCTAGACTTCATCCTCAAAGTGGGTAGTTTTCACAGTTCCAGTATCAAAACGTTTCCGTAATTCTAAGGATGTATGTATGAAATGTAATAATAGCTTTTCCTGCTTTTTTAAAAAGCAGATATAAGGGGACCACAGCCAGATATTTTGTGCTATCATCTCCATCCAGGCAAATTGTATAGGTTTCCTCATAAGTTTTTAAGTGTTGACCGTTTAAAAATGTCACATTTGGTTATTGATACAATTCCCGATTGAGGAAAGAAACACCCAGACAGGACATTGGGTCAGCAGGGAAACTCTAAGTCTGGACCGTGTGCTGGAGAACGTCAGTATTAAATTTCTCCGGACGATGCTGGCGCCACGACCATGGGGGGTGGCCCTGTCCTCGGGAGGTGCAGATTGACTGTGCAGGGGCAGAACGTCGGGGCCAGTTGTCACTCGAGGGCTGCAGCTTGCCTTCAAAGGGTTCGGCAGACAAAGCCAGGTGCATGGTTCACACCAAACCCAGAGAGGGACTGTGACAGTGACCGAGCTAGTCAGTGGGCGGGCCGCGTGAGGGGCACCAGGGGTGTGCTTCGGTGCTCCTTCAGCTCTCCTGTAGGTTTTCCGTTCTCCAGGTAAAACGGGGAGGCACCACACAGCTGTCTGAGGGTGACTGTGAGGGGGGGTGTGGTGCTGCTTTGTCGCCTGCCCGTGCACCGGCCGGAACAGAGCCTGTGGCCCCTGCTTCTTCCCTAACTGGGGGGGGTACATTTTTATTTATTTTCAAAAGGCTGTGAAGAAAGCTGGTCGCCCTTGAACATGACAGTCTTTTCTGCTGTAAACCACATACTTGTCATTTTCTTGAATGATCCCCAAACTGAACACTTGGTTCGGTTCAGAACTTACTTGACCTCAGGCCCCTGGTTCATCAGTGTGTCTTCGTCGCCCTCCATCTCACGCTGCCTCCGTGGCCCTGAGCTGAACCAACAGAACCTCCTCGGGCCTCTCTAGTCTCCTCTCTCCGGCTTTTTCTATCGTGTACATACCAAGGAGCTAGCTATATCCAGAATTATCTTGTTCTGTTTTCTTCCTTTTTCAGAAAGACAGTCTCCCCTACCTATTGTAGCTGTTAAAACACCCTGATTACTACTGGCTTTGATGTGGCTCATTGTGGATTAGGGTCCGGGTTAATGTGTGTGTGGTCGGTCGATCACCCTTGGTCTTGAAGGACCTTCGGGATGTTTTGAAGGACTGTGACCCAAAGGTGTCACATCACTCTCTTTCTTCTGACTGATGAGAACATGTGGCAAGCTCCGTTTGACTAATCGTCCCTTGAGAGTGCTACATTCTTCGGGTTCTCCACAACCAGAAAATATTACATTTCCCAAACTGAAGGAGTAATTTAAATGTCAACGTTGTTCCTTTCTTTTTCCTGCTGTCTCTTTTCACCTTCTTGGATTCTACTCTTTTGTCTTCCTTTGGGATTCATGAAGGTAGTTTTTTTTTTTTTACATTTCCATGAAGCCACAGAACCATTGTTACCACTCGGCACTAATCAGTTGTGCTTCCTGGCCACACGGGCAGTGGTCAATTTTAAAAGACATTTTCAACTTGGGATGGAGATTTGCGCACTTGATAGATGCTTATTTCTTTTTCTTTTTTTAAAGGTTTTATTTATCTATTTTTAGAGACGGGGAGAGTAGAGAGAAAAAGAGGGACACATCAATCTGTGGTTGCTTCTCCCACGCCCTCAACTGGCAGCCTGGCCTGCCACCCAGGCGTGTGCCCTGACCCAGAACTGAACTGGTGACCTTTGAGTTCACAGGCCAGCACTCCATCCACTGAGCCACAGCAGCCAGGGCAGTTGCTTCATTTCTAAGTCACATACCTGGATAATCTACTAGTACTTGTGGGCTCCTCGAGGGCCGGGGTCAGCTGTTAACCTTTGTATCTTGCAATGCCAGCCATGCAGCGTGTGGTTGAAAATTGACAAGTATCTGTTGTGAAAGAGTCCAAGAATCAAAGTTTATTTGTAGTCCCTCAGAACTTGATAGGAAAGTGTCAGTATTCCCAGGGGGTCGAATGCAAGCTGCTTTTTATTTAAAATTCCTGAAGCTGCTTCACTGATTGGTTGGCTGGAGAGGTTAGGAGGAAGAAAGGTCCGCTGGTTTCTCCGTGTTTGAGTCCAGCACTTGTCTGTCCTCTCCGGTGGGGCTCGGCGAGCCCCCCTCCTTCACCCTCCTTGTTTGCTCCCTTCCAGGTGAGGAAGATAGCAGCTGAGTACTATGACAGCCTGCCGCACTACAATTCCTGGATAAAAGTCCTGTATGACTTTGTGATGGATGACACCATCAGTCCCTACTCGAGAATGAAGAGGCATCAGAAAGGCAAGGTGGAACTGGACTAAAGGTCACCACGATCAAAGGAATTCCCCTCTGAGACTTCACAGTAGCTGACAAGGCGGAACTCGGGCCTTACTCGGCGAAGACCAGTGGTGTTTAGGAGCTGGCCTCACACGGTTTCCCAGCACGAGCTCCCCTCAGCTTCGGGAAGCTAGTCCGGCTGGCCTCGGCCAGCATGTCTGTGCGTGCCCCGCCCTCCTTGCGGGGGCGTGGCTGCTGTGTCGTCGCTGTCCAGGAGGCTGTCCGACACTTTGTGAGCATATCATTCAAAAGGCTTTTACAAAGGTACTTCTCATATATTATTTTCACTATAAAGTTGTACTTTATTAAAACAGCTAATAACCTGAGCAGTTAATCAAAATAAATAGTATTTATCACCTTTTTGTACTTTACTGTCTTTATAGTAAATGCTAATCAGGGTGCTGGGTGAGCTTTAAAATTTCACCAGGAAAACAAAAATGCCTGGAAATGTCTTTCACTGCAAGCTGCATTACTCATTTTTAATTTTCACTCTTGTGCGTGGGACCTGAAGTAGACAGACACTGCTGAATCCTGCATGGCCTTACCAATAAAGTACCTAATGGATCCTCTGTGTCCAGCACCCGACTCCTTTTTCAGGTCAGAAGCAGCCCAACGACTGAGGAAGACTCGTGTGTCATTTCACCACAGTGGAAACTGGCTGTGGTCTGATGGCAGGCGGCTGGGCTCAGGTGGCCACTGTCCTGGCTGGCAGGCCAGCAGGCCTAGGTACCCTCAGTGTCACTTTGGCAAATTCATTGTAACGTGAACTCTTTGCAAAATAATACACAGTATCAAAAAAACAAAAAAGGCTACACGACACCGACCCTCAGACATCCTTCACAAGAGCAGTCACCAAATTCCTGCTCTGGTCATGCCCAGCTGAGGGGAGTGTAGAACCCTCATCCTCAGAAGGACCGGCAGGCCTGCTCGGCAGACCTGATCACCCCTCAGAGGACTCTCCCCTCCCTTCCCGTTCCTCCCACCTGGGGAACTTCCTGGTATCTGGGAACTATTGCGTAAAGAAACCATTGCTTTAAAGTGATCATAACAAGTTTACAAGAGAACCGACTTTCTGATTCAGATATACAGGGCCGGTCAGGAAGAAAGATCTGGAAAGAGCCCTGTGGATTCAGTGCCAGGCCGGAAGTAGACTGTGTGTTCCACCAGGCCCTGCCGAGGGACTCTAGCCAGTGCCTACAGCTGCCTGGCAGACACTGATCCTCCGTCTCCTGGCGGCCCAGCTCTTGGAACCCCACTCATTGCCTGTGGGGTGCACAGAGCAAACATTCCCAGGTGCGCACCACTTCTGCCCTGGATGGAGGTTCCAGCCTGCTGGCCCATCTCCTGACCAGCCCCGCTCCCTCCCATCTGCCAACTCAGTGCATCCCTTTAGCCACTGCCACTGGCCGTGACTTTTCCAAAGAGACCCAGGAGTCTGAGGGCAGGTGGCAGGCTGGGCCCAGAGCCTCCAAAGCACCAGCGTTCCTCCTGAGGAATCACCTGGAGGCCCTGCGTGAATAGTCCCTTCTGCCCTGATGGCCCTCCCACTGTTTCTGGTCTGGGAGGCTCATGCTCAGAGGCTCACTCCCAGACCCTGCCCACCTCATTCAGAGCATTCGGGTAACCCGAATGTGGTAGACTGAAAACTGGACATGCATGGAGCATCCTTCTATTCCCCACCTTTTGAATATGCATTCTCAACATATGTCAACAGTACCACTGATATCCCATTTTGTGGATGAGAAGACTGAGGCTTAGATTAAGTAACTGGCCCAAGGCCATATCTAGTGAATTGCAGAGACAGGATCAGAAATTCAGACCATGTGGCTCCAGAATCAAACTCTTGACTGTGCACATGGCTTGTCTAATGAGGATGGAAAGGGAGAGAAAAGCCCCCACACACTCCTGTTGCCAAGCACATGATTGTCCCACGGCCTCAATGGCCACTTCCCACATGTTGGTGGTCGTGGCTAGATCTCTGGGGTTTTTTCACTTTTAACAATCTAATAAAACTTTTTTAAAGAGCTCTGCTGCTTACTGAACGCATTACAGGAGACCCATGCTAGCAGACCCCTCAGCCTCTCCCTTCTCTGCTCCACTCCTCTCTGCCAGGGTGGCAGTGGGGGAGGGGCAGGGCCACCCTCCCCGGAGGTGCAGGTGAGGCTCTGCTGGGGTTGGCCAGGATCTTGCCACTGATGCTTTAATGACAGTCTGCCCTCCTGCAGTGTGACTGTCATCTCATCATCATGCAGGATGAGACAGGCCACAGGGTGGGTGAGGGCGAGTCCTGGGTGGGTAGCAGGGTGTGGTGAGTGCCGGATGAGGTGAGGGCCTCACTCCAACTCCGCCTTAGCACCGTAGCAGAAGCGGAGGGAAGGAGCAACCTGACACTCTGATGTGAACCCATGGTTAAATCTAGAGCCAGAATGCATTTACGCCTTCGTTCTACAGGCATGCTGCCAGGCATCACATTAGGCAGGGAGGATGCAAAGTGAAACGTGCTCCCAAGTTAAGGAGCTGGTGCTCTGGGGCTGGGATGGGCATGGAATCAGTTCGGTAAAAGAGCACAACGCCTAAAACAGGAGAGTCACAAGGGGCCAGAACTGAGAGGAGGACCCACGGCGACCATCGCCGACCAGCTGTCAGACTCCACCGGACGGGTTTTACGTGCAGCTCGTCGCCTTACTCCAAGTTGGCCTGCTGAGGCAGGCATCAGCTCAGACCCCACACTTTCACCTGAACAAGTGGGAGATGTGGCAGAAGTGAGCCTGCGGGCACACCCTGAGGGGCTGAACCCGGCTCTGCCGAAGCCTGCCTGCCTTCTGCTATTCCACTGCCCCGCCAACTTGGAAGGTGTTTGGACAAGACGATGCATTGTTTCTGGTCTTACTGGGGACATCTCCCAGAGAGGCTTTATGGCTGGGAAGGCCCTGAAAAAAAATCCCCTTCCCTGGCAGATTCGATTCTGAGGGCTGGGATGAGTGAGGCACCCGGCACAGGAGGTGGAAAGGGGTGTGGTGACACCCAGGGAGAGTCCCAGCGGGGACAAGGAGCAGGACCTGACAGCAGAGGGGTATGTAGGTCAGACCAAGCTGCAGGCACTTCTCGATTGGAAATCTAATGACAAGGTGGAGGCAAAGAATGGGAGAGTCATCTGGAAACGGGTGGCTCTGATTTCGCCAAGTGGAGTTGGACCTGGCAGGTGACTCAAGGAGCACACACTGGACCCATCCAAGGGGAAGCTGTCGGACGCGACTCAGACACTGACCCATCACTGCCATGCAGGAGGGAGCTGCGGTCGTGGACGTGTGTGAACAGCACATGAGACTGAGGCGGGTCAAGGACAGTGTCCTACGGGGGCTCTGCAACCAGCCAGCATGGGGGAATGTGAACAGACGGGACCCCTTCTTGGATCTGGGATATATTCCTAGGATTTTCTTCTAAGGGCAGAAACCAAAGAGGCACAAGTAGCTTGCGTACAGAGTCAAGGGTGGATTACGTGCTAGGAAGCACACATCTCTGTATTTGTAACCCTCGGGAGTGAAACAGAATGGGAGCGTCGGGGAAAAGGCCGGGGGAGCTGAACTGCCCTCTGGTGAGTTCCTATCAGCAGCTGGCCAATCCAAGGAGGGCCTCTGGAGTCGCCCTGCCTGTTAGGTCCCTGTCAGAGGCTGCTGGGACAGGCCCTCAGGAAGGGTCTAGTAAGAACCAGAGTAGCCTTTCATTTGTCAACAAGGGAAGGGACTAACAATTGCCCGATTAATCTTTTTAAGGGAAGTCATTTTAATTTTAATTTTTATCCTCACCAAAGGACATGCTCATTAATCTTAGGGGAAGGCGGGGAGAGCGAGAAGGAGAGAAAGCGAGGTGAGACAGAAACATTGATTGGTTGCCTCTCATATGCACCCCAACTCGGGACCAAACCCACAACCTAGGTTTGTACCCTGACCAGGAATCGAACCAGCGGCCTTTTTGGTACATGGGATGACGCTGCAACCAACTGAGCCGCACTGGCCAGGGCTGGCCAGTTAATGGCTTAAGCCCCAAATTTCTCTAATTTCCCTCCTATTTAGTAACTGGGGTTTTTAAAAAAGATTTTATTTATTATTTTTAGAGAGAGAGGAAGGGAAGAAGAGAGGGAGAGAAACATCAATGTGTGGTTGCCTCTTGCACGTGCCCTACTGGGGACGTGGCCCACAACCCAGGCATGTGCCCTGACTGGGAAGCAAACTGGTGACCCTTTGGTTCACAGGCCAGCACTCAATCCACTGAGCCACACAAGCCAGACCAGCCAGGGCTAGTAACTGAGGTTTTTGTTTGTTTGTTTGTTTGTTTGTTTGTTTGCACAAGGGAGAGAGTGTCATTCCCTTCCCACCCTCAACAGCAATCCCCCATCTGTATTATAACCAAACACCTGAACACCTGCTTTCCCCTCCGAGCTGGGCCAAAAATACGCTAGGAAGCGACTTTTTTCCTGGTATCATCTTTAACAAAAGCCCTTTGTCACATTTTCATTTTTGGAGGTGTCTGCTTCAGGGCTGATGGCAAGGCGCTAGCCCGCCAAGCTGTGTTTCTGAGCTCTGCCTGGCCCACAGCATTCTGGCCTCACACACGGCCCTTTCAGTGGCCACCTGCCCACCGGCTTCGTTCTCACCATGCTGTCTGCCTCTGCCACCCGCAGTGGGGTGGCCACGGTGCAGAGCCCTGGGTAGGCTTCCTCACGCCTCTGCGTTCCCAGCAGGGCCCAATGTCATCACACACCACTCCGGGGGCTCACCCCACTGCTCGCACTTGCAGTTGAAAAGAATGAGTGGGTTGTAGTTCCAACCCTGCCACCCCTCAGTTGTATGGAAGTCTTCCCTGCTACCTTCTCAAAAATAAGTAGATAAGTAAAAGCTCTCGAGTTCACCCCAAGTCAAATCTGAATGACAAACTCAACAAATTCTTAAGAGTTTTCTCTTTCCCTGAAAGGCAGCTAATCCTCTCCTAGGCCCCAGCCCCGGGGCCATCAGACAAGCCCTGCCCAGAGTCAGAGTCGGGCTGGCTGCCTGTGGCTGTCTGCACCACAGGAACAGGCTGGGGCAGAGGAAAGGGCTCCAAGTCCAACTCCAAATCCTCTTTAGTCCCTCAGGCACTGAGCTGGTCCCAGTTCTTTCCCTTCATCGTCAGACTTTTCTCCAGCTGCTTGTGAGATGCCACCCCTGAGCTCTCCGGCCGTGGCCACCACCCCAGGTGGGACACCACCCCAGGTGGGCTCTGGCGGCCTCCTGTGTTCCTCTCCTCCCTTGGAGGCCAGTGTGAACGCATATTAGGGAAATGACTGTCCTGTTTCAGTGGAGCACCCATATATCTCCTTTGAAATCTCACAATGTAAAGTAGGCAATCTTCATCTCATCCACAGGAGGAGGAAACCGAGAATCAGAGTTAGGTAACTTGCCTCAGGCTGGCCGGCCTCGCCTCTCTCGTCTGAGGAGTGGCAGAACCAGCACCCAGAGTTTTTACTTGCTTGGTCCTAAGCCGAAGCCCTCACCACCACGCCCTGACGGCTCCCTTCCCTTACCCACTGCCCAAGGACCTACTGTTCCTGCGTAAAAAGAGGGCCCTGGGGTGCCTGCTGCGCCACAGGCGGCGGGACTGGGGGGATGTTCCTCTGCGGTGAGGGCTAGCCCCCCACCACACATCACATCCCAGGGACAAGCACCTGATGATGCAAAGAGCTGTCTCTGCAGCCAGCTCAGACCCAAGGCTGTGCGTCTGGAGACATCTGGGCCATTGCTGCAGACCCGTTGGGGCCTGGCTGCCCCGCGGCTTACCTGGCTCTGGACAAGGCTGCTGAGCAAACTGAAACATAAGCCAGTAGTAAGCCAGTGTGCAGGAAAAGCTTTAATCTACATCCCAGGACTAGGTGTTAAGCAGCCAAATGGTTTCTTAGGACCCAAGAACATAAGAACATGTGCACAGAGGAGCCTGCTAACTGTTCCCAGAGGACTCGGACCAACCTGACAATGCTGGTGGGGCTCCGCCCCGCGCCCGGAGCCGGGCTAGTCTCCTCTGGTGCCGGGACCCTGCCCTGCGCATCAACCTCATTTCGTAGCTGAGAAAACAAACACCCAGGAAAGAGTCAGTAACTTGTCTAAATCGTCAAGACTCCAATCGAGTGTGTAAATTCATTCTGCATGTATTTTTAAAGATTTTATTTATTTATTTTTAGAGGGAGAGGAAGGGAGGGAGGAGAGGGAGAGAAACACCCATGTGAGAGAGAAACGGCGATTGGGTTTCTCTTGTATGCGCCCTGACCGGGGACCCAACCCGCCACCCAGGCTCATGCCCTGACCGGGAATCAAGCAGGCGACCATTCACTTTTGCAGAAGGGCACCCAACCAACCCACTGAGCCACACTGCTCAGGGCCCCAGTCCATGCATTTCTTAAAAAGGATTTAATGAGAACTTTGTTCGTTTGTTTGTTTGTTTTAAATTCAGAGCCCTCTTCCCCATTCCTGTAACACATGAAGTTTTCAGAAGATAATTCCCGGGCCATCACTCCCAGGAGCCTGGGCTGGGAGCCCAGCGCTGGGTCCCAGCAGGATGCGGGTGGGGGTGGGGGGAGCAAGCCCGTGACCTGCTCCAGCTGGTTCCACATTGACCGGTCTGTGAAGTGCTCCAGGGGAGGTCTGAACAGAAGCCTGCAGCTCACATTTATGACCAGAGGTTTCTCAGAGCTCAGCAATGTTCGGTCTCCCAAACAACAGCACCCTGTAAAGCCTGGTTCAGATCATCCAGTCGCCACGCTAGGAGAAGCAGACACAACTGGGGCCCAGTCTGCCAATGAGAGAGGAAGGTGGACATCCAGATGTGGGGAGCTCTTCAAACCGCTGGCCCCTCCTCCGACCAACCTCGGGCTGTAAAACCCAGCTGTCAGGGCCCGGGACAGAGCACTGTGGGCCTGTTAGGGGAGTGCTGGGGAGCGGCCCCCTGTTGGGAGGAAGTCACAGCACCGCCAGCCACCACAGAGCAGCAAAGGGACAGAAAAACAGGATCTTAAGTGCCGTAGGCACCTGGAGCGAATTAGGCAACCTCTCTCAGCGGGTTTCCTCATTTCCACCCTCCACCCTAGGGCTGCGTGGGTGGTGTGTGGAGACCCTGTGTGAGGGGCGCAGTCACTGCTGGGGTTCGGGTGGCGATGGTTGCCACTGCCACTGGGCACACCAAGGTGCTGGGATTGGTCATTTAGGACAAAGGCTATGTCATAAAACAAAAGGGCATGTCACAATCGTTCCAAACCACAGCACTTCTAGCTCGCTGCCCAAACAATCATCTGAGTGTTTTAAATTTAGAATTAGCCGTGGCTAGTGTGGTTCAGTGGATAGAGCGCGGGCTGCGGACCAAAGGGTCGCTAGCTCGATTCCCAGTCAGGGCACAAGCCTGGGTTTCAGGCCAGGTCCCCAGTGGGAGCCATGTGAGAGGCAACCACACATGGATGTTTCTCTCCTTCTCTCCCTCCCTCCCTTCCCCTCTCTCTAAAAATAA
The DNA here is from genome assembly GCA_004027735.1 of Carollia perspicillata. Taxonomy (NCBI): domain Eukaryota; kingdom Metazoa; phylum Chordata; class Mammalia; order Chiroptera; family Phyllostomidae; genus Carollia; species Carollia perspicillata. Next base: position 3,065 of record PVKM010029516.1, on the reverse strand, counting down.
AATCTTTTTTAAAAATTTAGAATTAAAACAAAATTGTGGTCAAGTACACATAACAAAGTGTAGCATCTTAACTCCTTTCGGGGTACAGTTCAGTAGTGCTAAGTCCATTCCTGCTGCACAACCGACCTCCAGAACCTCTGTCTCTGAGACCGGAAGTCCACCGCCCCCGCCCCGCCCCCAACCACTTTCTGTTTCTGTGACTCTGCCTCGACTGTTCTGTTAAGTCAGTGCAGCTCCGAACTTCGCATGTCGGCGCACACCACAAACGTTCCCGAGGAGGCTGCTCACACGGGAGTGGCAGAAGCAGGCTTACCAGAGGGGAGCCACCCCCTCCCCAGCCAGAGGTTGGGGCCATTTCTAACGCCCGGCCCAGGGGCCTGCACGGCTAGAGGCAGCGGAGGGCTGCTCGCTCTGGGCAAGGGGCCGGCCCTGCATCCCGGCCGCACGCCGGGCGCCTGCCCCCCGGGCCTCTGCCCCCCGGGCCTGAGGTCTGGCAGTCCACGGCGCACCCCTCTCTGGCCAACACTAGGCCGTGTTCAAGCTGATCCTGGTACCTTGCGTTTCTCTGCACTCCCGGTGAGGTGGTGTGGTTTTCTAGCTATCTGATTTGAATAGATACTTGTTCCAGGACTGGAATGGCCACACGAAATGGGTTTTCAAAACACGGCTTCCTGTGGCTGCGTCAGGTGGCAGAGGGGCAGAGGTGGGGTGGTGGGTGGAGGGGAAGGCAAGGGGGAGGACCGGCCTCTCCTCCCCGCCCCTCTCCGCAGCGCCCTGCCGGCCCACACGACGCGCAGGTGTGCGTGTCGGCGATCACACGCAATTCCCCCACTACGGGCAGGGAGAGAGGCCTCAGGGTGAAGCCTGCTTTGCCGGTGCGCTGGTGCTGGACTTCTTTCCCAGCCTCCAGACGGTGAGGAGCCCACTTCTAGTTTCAAGGTGTCCGGTCTGTGCTACGTTCTTGTGGCAGCTGGAGCAGAATGACACGTGTGACACCAGCTCTCGTGGACAACGCCGCAGACGTTTGTACTGACTGAAAAGAAGATTTAAAAAACAAAAGCAAAGAAACAATGCAACTTGGGTTCCCACCCGGCACGCGGTCCAGGACCGGCCCTCACCGGGAGCCAGGGCGAGCTCTGAGCTGCGAGGCGGCCTCGTGCCCTTCCCTGCGGGAGGTTCTGCCAGTTGGCACTTCTCACTGCAGGGTGGCGCCTGCCAGGAACACCAGGCAAAAGGATTCTGGCCCCAGGGCCTCGGGGACCTTTCGCCTCTCGGTGTCTGTGATTATAGGAATGAGGGAGGACAGGACCGGAACACAGCGAGGACAACCGGGCGTCAGGGCCCACGGTTGCCTCCACCCAGCTCGGCGGAGGAGCTCGCAGAGGCAAGCCTTCGGAGGATGTTAACAGGGGTGGTCTCTGAGAAGTGGTATGGTGTGTGGGTGGCCGGTGCACCTTCCTGCTCCTTCTCCGAGTTTCTCTGTGTTCCTTCGCACCCGACCAAACTACCCCCACGCTGCCGTCGGCCACTGCACACTTCGGCCTTTACTGTGCTAGCCCACAGCTGGCACTTGAGTCCTCTCTCCTCTCATGAGTCACCCGTCCTCTGCCTTGTGACGGGGAGTGTTCAACCCTAGCCCTTTAAACGTCTCATAATTGTTCTTTGTTTCCTCAAAGAAGGGATTTTCAGTTGGATAAGACTTGCCCAACTCCTCCCTACTCTTGCCGCAGGCAACTCCCACTCTGTGTGGTCACTTTCTCCATCTGTAATTATAGGATAATAGCCCCACCTCCCTCACGGGGTTATTGTGCAACTGAATGAGTTAAAAGGTGTGAGGGCAGGTGGCTCACAGACGCGCTGGTAATGACCTGGGTAATGACCTCAGCCTCCTGGTGACGATCTGTGAGACCACCAGGCCTGCAGATGCACTGACTGCTCTGCACCTCTGCCCCCTAAGAGGCTACAGGACATCCACACCCCAGACGGAGCTTGTGGCAGGTGCAAGGCAGCGATGCTGCAGCCTGGAGAGGCTTCCTGTACAGGGAGGGGGGCAGATGTGTCATTGTAAGGCCACCTGCCCGCCTGTGATGAGGCCCAAGCTTGTTAGGGAGCCCCCACCATCAGGAGAGAGGCTGACCAGGTGTCATTGTTTTTGAAAGGTTCTGACGAAGAGGCTGGTAGTGTTCAGGGCAGGGGCGATGTTGGGAGTAGATCCCCCCGTTTTTCCTCTTTGGACTGACGATGGGCACTGGCGTTTCGGGGCCCATGTGGGTCTGAGTGAGGAGCCGCTGAGAAACAGCAGCCACGTGCACCTGACCCGACCCCCTCGACCTTGTGGAATGCACAGCAGTCACCTGGCTGCTCCCGCCGCTCAGCAAATTCTGCCCCAGGACCTGCAGGGCTCACCCGCACTGCCTTTGCTGACCAGTCCACACAAAATGCCCAGCGACCCACAGACCCACTCGAACGGCCCCTGCAGCCCCGCCCCCCTCCTCTGCACAGCACTCGCACTTGCAATCCGAGACGTGTGCACACGAAACAAGTGCCCGCACTTGAAGTTGCTGTCTCTGTGATCCCCGCCCCCAGCCCCCAGGAAAGGCCCAGGGTGCAGGGAATTTAATTTTGCCTGGAGCTGCGTTCCCAGTGACCTGCACGGAGCCTGGCTCACAGGAACCGGTCAATAATTAATGAAACCTCTCCTCCCGCTTACATTACTGCCCTTCAGCTTCTAATTTCCAGCTACAGGTGGACTGCAAATTACCGTATCTATTGTGCCCAGATGCCAATTAAAAAATCCTTAACCTCGCCTGATGTGAACTTGGCTCAGTGTTAACCTGCCGTCTGAACCTATCACAGACCCCAAGTGGGAACAAGTGTGGAATCCTTCAAGATTTGAGACCTAGAGTAATTCTGAAGGTCTTGTCCCCTCCCCCCCCCCCGGCTGCATTACATGCTCAACGGTGGTAAGAAGGGCCCCCCACAGTTGCCCCTTGTCCCCTTTGCTGTTAGCCACACAAACGCCCTTGCCCAGCCATTCTCTACTGCCTTTCAACCTCCAAATGCCT
>PVKM010029515.1:0-17745 GCA_004027735.1 Carollia perspicillata | reverse complement strand
GTTACTGGTCAAATACATTTGCCATTCGTTAGCTATTGGGCAAATGAATTGGCCATGTGATTAGTTAGGCTCTGATGGCAATCAACTCCTATGCTAATTTTCTTATAAATTCACATCTATTCCCTCATTTCCCTATCCACTCAAAACTTAGTAAGTGTCGCTGTCATATCTTTATTTAGTCACTTCATCTGCACTTAAAGCTTGTTTTGTTGTTGCTGTTGTTGTTATACAGCTGTCTACACAAGGTATTACTCGTAGTTGGTCAATCTGAGAACACCCCCAATAAAAGCTGAGAGGCAAGAGCTTGGTTAGGAATGAAATCTCTACCCATAAAGTAGGACAATCTTGAGATCCTTGTCATGATCTAATTGGCAACAACTTTCCAGGAGCATAACCTATTGCATATGCAGGGTTGTATATTTTCAGAAAAGTAGCAGCCCAGCAGTGCCAGTCTCAGTTGGCTGGGGAGGAGAAAAGGGCAAAAGAACTCTCAGACCCAACCTCTAGACATCAAAAAGGTATTCCATGTACTGCATTATTATGTAGAACAAGTTGTATTTAAAAAACAATACTGGGGTAGAGCAAGAAAAGGAAAAGAGAAATTCTAGTTTTAAAATGTAGGAAATCACATTTTGTAGAAGCAATAGGAATATTGAAAAACACAAATCCATTTTCAATGAAATCAGAGAACTGCAATTTCCAGTCATGATATAATGGGAAATAATCCCAAAGCACGGAAGTCACATGCAGATGTAGAAAGATACTAAGAGAGGATTCTAGTGATTGCGGGCCTCAGACAAAAATGCCAGAGGCTGTTTCTCCAAAGTAGACGACACACCCTGTATCACAAGCCCTTGTTTAAAACAAAGAAAATGCGTGTGCGGTGGTAACAGGGCTTTCCTGAGTCAGGTTTAGCCTGAGTTCTCAAGAAGCAGGGAAAAGGTTGTATAAGCAAGCTGTATTTGCAAGATGCAAATTGTCAGTGAAGTGAGAGATGAAGGAGAGAAACTCAACCAGCTGCCCAGCAGTGCTGGTCTCAGTTGGCTGGGGAGGAGTAAAGCACAAAAGAACTCTCAGACCCAACCTTGCCTCACAGGGAAATTTATATGAGCCTGGAAAACAGCCTGGGAGCTTTCCTTATAAAAAAAAATTCTGGCAAATAGCTGGTATGGAAACGTCTTTAGATGAGTAATGATATAAATACAAGTGGCACAAAGAGGAAGGAGTGGGGGAGGGGATGAATAAAAGAGTGAAAACAGAATCAGAGAAAAATAACTCAGTAAAACTTTGTCACAGCCTAGGATGAAAATGGTGACTAACATGTTGACAAGAATTAAATTCTTAAAAAGACCAGACACTCTATAAAGCAGTAGCACAAAATGAAGATGCAAGGGCTCAGGGATGAAACTGATTGTGATTGTTAGAATTTGGGAATAAAGGGAGATAGAGAAAAAAACCCAACTGGCTAGAGGACGAGGGGTTTAAAGGCAGAGCTGAATGAGGCAGGAGGGGAGGGAAGCCCAACTGAACCTACTTCGCCAGAAGTGGCAATGGGGAGAGCTTTAAGCCAATGGGACAGGTGGAGGAAAACATCCGAGTTAGGAGTAGTCGAAAGAAGAGGTCATTATTTTGGCATTAAAAATCTGATATTAGAATCATTTACTCTTTTTTTTTACCTTTTTAAATTTTATTAAAAATTTTTTCTTATTCTTGTTTAATTACAATTTTTCCCATTTCCCCCCATTGTTCTCCCCTGTCCTATCCCACTTCTCTCACATTCAATCCTCTCCCCACCATTGTCCTTGTCCATGGGTCTTTTATATACATCCCTTGACTTGACCCTTCCCCTGCTTTCCCCTGTTATTCCTCTCTCCTCTCTCCTCAGGTCACTGTCAGTTTTTTCTTTATTTCCATGTCTCTGGTTCTATTTTGCTCACTTGTTTGTTTTGTGTGTTTGTTAGGTTCCCCTTATAGGTGAGATCATATGGTATTTGTCCTTCACCACCTGGCTAATTTCACTTAGCATAATGCTCTCCAGTTTCATCCATGCTGTAGCAAAGGGTAGGAGCTCCTTCCTTCTTTCTGCTCTGTAATATTCCATTGTGTAAATGTGCCACATGATATTAACAACTATGTATTTATTTCAAAAATCTTATGCTGAGCGAAGTTCTGCTATTATAGTGAAAAATTACAATTTATTTGAATTTCAAATCAAACAAAGTAACATTCATTTAAAAAGTGTTCTTTTGTAAAATAATATGACAGCACAAAGGTAAGATAATATGACAGCCCAAAGAAGCTTTGACTGCAAGAAAATTCTAATTCTAGCTCAAAGATTTTCAGAAGAAATGATATATAAACGGGATAGTATTGAAATCAATGCAGGCAACTCCAGTCGAGAAAATTTCCCTAAAATCGTGTGTTGCTTCCAACCTACCAACTCAAAATGCCACATAAGTCGGGAAATCATGGCATTTCTTTAACCCTATAGAGAGCTGAGATCTCAGAACAACAAGTAGCCAGAAGTCCAAGTAAAAATAGGCCCATCCAAGGAGAAACAGACACGACCACTGGCTCACCTGCTGCAGAGCACTGGGGAAAGGGAGACCAGGAACCGCCCAAGAAGGTAAAAAGAGTGCAGGGAAAGGCCAAGTGTGAGAGTGCAGATTTGGCGTTCACACTTACTGACAAGTTATTCTCCACAGACCTCCACTTGGTCTCACAAACAAACAAACAACCAGTGAGGAGCAGGACCCAGGGCTTCTCTTGGTGATACACACCTGGAGGAGGGAAGTGGCTGTTTCTGCAGGAAGCACAGGGAGCTCTACCTACACCCCTCCTGCTGCCTGAAGTTGAAAATCTGTGTAGCTGGGGGGAAAGATGAAAGAATAAACCCTGTTTCTCAAGAGGAAGGAGAAGTCAGGGTTCTGGTAATGATAAATAAAGCTGCCATAAACATATGTGTACACAGTTTTGTGTGAACTTAAGTTTTCGTTTCTCTTTGATAAATACCTTTTGTAGTATTGTTGGATTATATATGAGAGCATGTTTAATTTTTCAGGAAACTGCCACGCTGATTCCAAAGTGTCTGAACCATTTTGTTTTCCCACCACAATGGAGGAGAGTTCCAGTTGCTGAATACTTTATACAGCACTGGAGATAGTCAGAGTTTTGTTGTTGTTATTTTAATTTTAGGCATTCTAATAGGTTTGTAGTGGAATCTAACTGTGGTTTTATTTTGCTTTTCCCTCATAACTAATGCTGTTGAATATCTTTTTAATGTGTTTATTTTCCATTTATATTTCTTTTTTGTTCCTATCTTTGCCCCATTTTTAAATTAGATTGTTTTGTTATTAGTTTGAAAGTTCTTTATTTACATATTGTGTATACAAGTTATTTATCAGATAATGTGTTTCATAAATGTATTTTTTACAATCTATGCCTTGTCTTTTCATGTTCTTAATAGTGTCCTTTGAAGGTTTAAAGCAGAAGTTTTAAAATTTTGATTAAATCCAATTTGTCACTTTTAATCTTGTATGGATCATGGTTTTGTGGGTATCTCTAAGAAATTTTTGCCTAACTCCAGTTAACTAAGACTTTCTGCTTTCTTTTAGGGGTTTTACAGTATTAAGTTTTACATTTAATTCTATTATTCATTACTTGATAATTCTTATAAATGTTGTGATCAATGGGATTAATTGTGTGTTCATTTATTTGTACATTGAAATTCAATTTTTTCCAGCACCATTTGTTAAAAAGACTGTCTTTTCTCCACTGAATTGCCTTTGCATTTTTCTGATGTTATTTCAACTGTTCCTAAGCATAGAAAAATGTTTTCCAATTTCCAAATTAATTTTATGAAGCTATCCTAACACTAACAGCATAACCACGAGATACACCCCATGAAACAGACCACAAACCAATTTCATTCAATATTGATGCAAAAATCTTACATAGGATTCTTCATATAAGGTTATTTTAGAAATGTAAAGACAGCTCAGGATAAGGATATCTAAAAATATAATTCATTATATTAACTGATCAAAAGTGAAAAATACCACCAGAAATAAATAATTCCAACTGACTTTATAACATCATAATACTTCTGTTTATTTCTTTTGGGTTATACCTTAATTATAAAAGGAATTTAAAAAATTTAACTTTTTAAACTAATCATATTAGGGTGAGTACTGTTAGTAATACTACCCTTCAACTCCTGTGTGTTTAGTATATAAAGAAAATGAGTACTTACATTCATGTTTTAAGAACAGAGATTTCATTGTAGAAAAAAATAGGTATGGCTATAAGATAAATAAAATTAAGTAAAAACCCAATGGTCCTGACTTTGAATTAGAAGTATTAGTATGAATTCATGATGTATTTCATGTTTTAAAAAAAAACTTCCCTTCTCTACACACTGAAAAGACTTAGAAATAATAACCAAGCCAAAAGCAATATGCACTCATAGCCCCCAGATCATGATCTGTAAATATTTCAGGGCTCCTTGGATAAATGATAGATTCAGATCTTTGAGAGAAGTGATTTTATAATTTTTGAGTCTTTTTAACCAAGAATATGGTACAGTAATTCTCCTTATTCATAGGTTCACTTTCCATGGTTTCAGCTACCCACAGTCAACTAGTCTGAAAATACTAAATGAAAAATTTTACAAAATAACAATAACTTTTAAATTGCACACTGTTCTGAGTAGTGCGATGAAATCTCCCAAGTCCCACTCAGTTCCACTGTCCAAATACTGGGAAATGTATGCATCAATAAAGGTAATAACCACAATGGACTTGGAACACATACATGTGTTCATAATGATGGTAAGTTCATATTGATACTAAAAGAAGCATTGGTCATCTTTGGAGCATGCTAGGGAATCACTTTATATTTTTAAAACTCATCAATAAAGGGAAAGAATTGAGCACCTCTCCAGTCTTTTCTTCCTGAACTGTATCTCAGGGAACCCTAGTACTCGTTGAGGGGAAACTTCTCTTTAGTTATATGGATTCCAGCTAACAAAGGAAGAAGTAAAAACAGAATATCACCTTTTGGAATACCTTATGAGTTAATGCATCTAGAAAATAATCATCAGTGGTTGCTAACATCCCCCAAAGGGAGAAATAGACAACATGTATCTCCTTCTGGAGGACCCAACACAACCTATGAAGTAGTCTTACAAAATTGTCCATATTATTATTTAATTATTGTCATTATTATCATTAATTTTTAGGTTAGATAATGATGTAGTTATGTTTATTTTTAAACGTTTATCATTTAATATGGAAATCTTTACAGAAGAACTAATATGATATCTGGGATTTGCTTAAAAATAGTTTGAAGGGAAGAAGAAGATTAGGTAAGAGTTTAGATGAAATGCCATTTTCCATGAGTCAATAATCATTGAAGTTAGGTGATGGCTATGTGGGAGTTAAACTATTTAAAATAATTAGTTAAAAAACAATAATTTAGCCATGTACTATTAAAAAAAGATAAAGAACCATATGAGCATTGATAGCTGTGGAGAAAAAATTTAATAAAATTCACAATCCATTAATGATTTTTAAACATTTTGATACACTAATAGATGAATCCTTCATTAACATGATTAGAAATATGCATTCATATATTTACATATATATAGTCAAGCTAAAGGCAAACCTTAGTGTTAATGAATAAACATTTAAACACTTTAAAGAAACAAGTCAGGGATATCCTTTATCACCAGTATTACTTCATATTGTTCTGGAAGTATTAGCCGGTATAATTAGGTAAGAAAAAAATTTAATGTAAAAACTAGAAAGGAAGAGATAAAATAATTATTTGCAGATACACTTTTTTACCTAAAACAAAGGGTCTGCAGTACAACTTTATAAATAATTTAAGAATGAGTGAAGGAGCAGGGCAGGAAACTGGTATCCAGAACTTAAAAGTCATGATGGTCATGAACTGTAACCACTGAGAAGATCCTTGAGGTAAAAAAGCCCCACTTTATAATAGCATTTTAAAAAGAAAAATACCAATGAGTAAAAGAACAAAATGTGCAAGATCAAAACAAGGAAAAAAACTAAAATGCTACTGAGGAACACAAAAAAGACTTTAAAAGAAATACACAGTAGTGCCCCCCTTGTCCTGAGGGATACATTTCAAGACCCCCACTGGATGCCTGAAATAACAGATAGTACTGAACCCTATATATATACTGTTTTTTTCCTCTGGAGACACATCTATGATAAAGTTTAATTTATATTTTAATTAGGCACAGTAGGAGATTAACAATAATAAGTAATAATAGAAAAATACCATATGATCTCACCTATACATGGAACCTAATCAACAAAATAAATAAGCAAGCAAAATATAACCAAGAAACAAGTCAGGGTAGCTGACTGTGGGTAGCTGAAACCATGGAAAGCATTGAAATAAAGAACAAACTGACAGTGACCAGAGGGAAGTGGGGAGGGAGGTAACAGGGAATGAAGGGGAAGGGTCATCAAGGAACAGGAATAAGGACCCATGGACAAAGCCAAGGGGGAGAAGGATGGAGGATGGCAGGTGGGGGTGGGTGCGGCAAGGGAAAGTGGTAGCAGGAAAATGGAGATAACTGTATTCAAACAACAAAATATAAAAAGAAAAAAGAATAACTATAATATACTGTAATATGTCATGTGAATGGGGTCTCTCTCAAAATATGTTGTTACTGTACTCACCCTTTTTCTTGTGATGATGTGAGATGACAAAATTCCTTATTAAGTCAAGAACTTTCACCTTTTCACTGAAAGGAAGCACTTTATGACTTCTCTTTGGCATATCAAATTGCCAGCATAATTACTCTTACATTTGGAGCCATTATTAAGTAAAATAAGGGCAACTTGAACACAAGCAATGTGATACTATGATAGTTGACCTGATAACCAAGATGGCTACTAAGCAACTAGCAGGTGGGTATTATATACAGCATGGAGATGCTGACTCATGTCCTGGGTGGAATGGAGTAGGACTTGCGAGATTTCATCACACTACTCAGAACAGTGTATGATTTAAAAGTTATTAATTGTTTCTTTGTAAAATTTTTCTTTTAATATTTTCAGACTGTGGTTGGCCATGGGTAGCTGAAACCATGGAAAGCAAACCTATTAATAGGGAGAACTACTGTACCATGGTCTTGGTTAAAAAGACTCAAAAATTATAAAATCTCTTCTCTCAAAATTAGTCTTGAATGTAATGTATATCAACAAAAATGTCAATAAATCTTTTTTCTGGGAGTTGATAAATTGCCTCTAAAGTTCATATATATAAGTAAATAAAAAATGAAAAAAATTAACCTTCCCCAAATCTTAACAAATGTTATTATCATAACCAAACATTCAAATATACTTTAATTACAATAATTAAAACATATTGGTACATCTAGAAAAATACTCCATCATACATATAAATTTAGTATTTGAAAATATGCCAATTCCAACTCATGAGAGAAAAATGGATTATTCAACAAATGGTGTTAGAACAATTGGGAAGCCCAGTTGCAAATTTAGTTGGTTTTCTACCTCATACTTTTTGCCAAAATTAATTCTAGATGAAGGAAATATTAAATATGAGAATAAAACCATAAAAGTACACTAGAGAATATGAACAAATTAGTTGATAACCTAAAATTTATCCACTGCAGTGGGGAAGACTTTTTCAAATATGATGCAAAGCTTAGAATCCATAAAATAAAAGATTAATAAATCCAACCATATAAAAATAAAACTTTTTGCAAGGGAAAAAATCAAAATCAAAAGACAAATGATAAATTGGGAAATATCTGCTATCGCTATCAACTTACTGGAAAAAAACTCCTTAATACATGAAAAACTCCTATAATTTAATAAGAAAGAATAGCAATGAAAAATTTTTAAATAGACAAATGATATAAACAGCTAATAGAAAAAAAGTACAAGTGGACCTTAAAGGTGTAAAAAGAGGCACAACCGCACTCATCACAAGGGAAATTCAAAACACCATTTTTTTCCTTATTTTATTGATAGACTTTTAAAAGTTTAATAGCCCATTGCACTAATGAGTCTCTAGGGAAAGTACAGTTGTTTCTTGTGGAAGTAATATTGATTCCACCCATGTGGAGGACAATTTGGTAACATTGATTCATATTACAAATGAACTGATGCAGAAATTCAATTTATTCTCCAAATATCCCGCAAATGTATATCCACAAAGTGTGGCATGCACTAGGTAATCTTCATGATGTTGTTTACATAGCAAAAAAAAAAAAAGGAAACAATCTAGAATCTTATAGACTAGTGGGTTTTATTTTTGTTTTTGTTTTGTTTTGTTGGTGACCACGTGGTTTCTTTTGCTTATCCTTATGTTTGTGATTCATTCATGTTGTATATTGTACTATTATTCTTGTGTGGTGTTCCACTGTGTGACTATACCATTCCTTCATATTGATGGGCATTTGTTGGCTATAATAAACAGTGCTTCTCTGAATGTTCTTGTACACCTCTGGGTTAACAAATATGCACATTTCTGTTGGTTTTATACCTAGGGCTGGAAGTTTCAGGTCATAGGGTATGTAAACATTTTTCATAGAAATTACTAAACATTTTCATAAAATGTTTGTACCACACCCTTACCCTCATTTTGTTAGACCAATCCGATATTTAGCCATACTGGTAAGTAAGTACAAAGCTATTGCATTGTACTTCTAATTTGCATTTCTCTGAGGTATAATGAAGTTGGGTACCTTTTTAGTAAAGTGTCTGTTTTGGATCTTTGCCTATTTTTATTTTTTCTTTTCTTTTTATTCTTATTAAATTTTATTCAATTTATTTGGGTGACATTGGTTAAAAGAGTCATAGGTTCAAGTGTACATTACTATGATACATGACCTGTATATTGTGTTGTGTATTCATCACTGATAGTCAAATCATTTTCCATTACTGTGTATTTGGCCCCTATGCCCTCTACCACCCTCCACCCTCTTCCCTCCGGTAACTGCTATATTGTTGTCTGTCTGTGTCTCTGGTTTCAGTTTTATATCCCACATATGAGTGAAATCATATGGTTCTTAGCTTTCTCTGACTTATTTCATTTAGCATAGTATTCTCAAGGTCTATCCATGTTGTCACAAATGGAAATATTTTATCTTTTCTCATGGCTGTAGTATTCCTTAGCATATATGTACCATATCTTCTTTATCCAGTCCTCTATCAAAGGAAACCATGGTTGTCTCCATGTCTTGGCCACCATGAATAATGCTGCAGTGAACATAGGGGTGCATATGTTTGCAAATAAATGTTTTTGAGTTTTTTGGGTAGATACCCAGGAGAGGGATTGCTGGGTCATATGGTGACTCTATTTCTATTTTTAGTTTTTTGAGGAACCATCATATTGTTTTTCATAATGGTTATACCAGTTTACATTCCCACCAGCAGTGAATAGAGTTCTCTCCACAGCCTCTCCAACACTTGCTACTACCTGTCTTATTGATAGTAACCATTCTAACAGGTATGAGGTAGTATCTCACTGTAGTTTTGATTTGCATTTCCCTAATAGCTAGTAAAGTGAACATTTTTTCAGGTATGTGATAGCCATTTGTATGTCTTCTTGGGAGAGGTATCTGTTCAGATCCTCTGCCCATTTTTTAATTGGATGGTTTGTTTGTTTGTCGTTGAGTTGAATGAGTTCTTCATAAATTTTGAATATTAGCCCCTTGTCTGAGCTATTGTTTGCAAATAACATCTCCCATTTGGTTGGTTGCCTTTTTGTTTCATTGTCTTTTTGTTGCTTTTTTGCTGTGCATAAGCTCTTTAGTTTAACGTATTCTCATTAATTTTTTTTGCTTTTACTTCCCTTGCCTTTGGGGTCAAATTCATATAATATTCTGTATTGCCCAGGTCCATAAGTTTAGTGCCTATATTTTCTTCTATGTACTTTATTGTTTCAGATCTTATATTTAGGTCTTTGATCCATTTTGAATTAATTCTTATACAAAGCGACAAACTATAATTTAGTTTTATTCTTTTGCATGTGGCTTTCCAACTCTCCCAGCACCATTTACTGAGGACACTTTCTTTTCTATTGGTTTTTCTGATTTTTTAGTATTTATTTGTAATAATTTGTTTTATATTCTGTATATAAGCCCTTTGTCAAATAAGTATAGTGTAAATATCTTCTCCAACTCTGCAGCTTGCTTTTTCCCTTTTAAATAATACCTTGTAAAGACAGCTAATTACACTTTAATGAATTAAAATGCTCTAAAAATGACAATTTATGAAGAATTATGTGCACATTAACTGTTCTAAAAATAAAATGCCAATTGAGTAAAATATAATTTAGGAATATAGTTTATGCAACTTTTTTCTATGTATATGTAGATAGATTTGTTTTTTTATTGCTATTATCTCTGTAAAGACAAAGGCTTTTTTTGTTAGCTAAACTTTAAAAAAAAGAAAAATATAAAAAACAACTAAAATTCATCTAAATAATTCAACCATTACTTATTTATTTAGGCTACTTTATTGATATATGATTGACATATAAAAAGCTGTACATATTTAATGTATGCAACTTGAAGAGTTTGGAGATAAGTATTCATCCATGCAACCATCACCACAATCTATGTCATAAACATATATTACCTCTAAAAGTTTCCACCTGCCCTCTTTATTTATTATTATTTTGTGTGTGTGTGGTAAGAACACTTAACATAATGTAAGATCTCCATCACCACATTTTTAACTGTATACTACAGTATTGTTAACTATAGTCTCAATGCTATAAAGTAGATCTCTAGGACTTATTCATCTTGTATAATTAAAACTTTGTATTCTTTGACTAATACCCTGTTTCCCCTTAATCATATTTATTGACTACCCACTTTTTCCCCAGGCATAAACAAAGTCTCTGTTGTCATGGAGACTATATTCTAGTTAGGAAAAATATAAAATATGTACATAAATAATTAGATGTAAAATGTTACATGATAAAAGACACTGTCAAGAGAATCAGAAGATGAACCACACACTGGAAGAAAATATTTGCAAAAGTTATATCTGATGAAGGATGTTATCCAAAATACACAAAGAACTCTTATAACTTAGCAATAATAAAATGAACAACATAATGAAAAATTGGGTAAATAATTTGAACAGACACCTTACCAAAAAAGATATACTTAAGCAAATACAGATGGTAAATAAGCATATGAAAATATATTCAACAACATATGTCATTAGAGAATTGCAAATTAAAATAAGGAGATACCACTATATATCTTTTAGAAAAACAGAAATTTAAAACACTGACAATACCAAATGCTGGTGATGTTGTGGGGGCAGTAGGAACTCTCATTCATTGCTGGTGGAAATGCAAAATGGTACAGCCAATTTGGAAGATAGTTTGGTGGTTTCTTACAAAACTAAACGTATTTTTACCATATGATCCAGCAACTGTGCTCTTTGGTATTTGCCCAGATGAACTAAAAACATACATTCATACAAAACCTATACATGGATGTTTATAGTAGTTTTATTCATAATTGCCAAAATCTGGAAGTAATCAAAATGTCTTCAGTAAGTGAATGATACTGTGGTACATCCAGACAATGGAGTATTATTCAGTGCTAAAAAGAAATAATCAAGTCACAAAAAGACATGGGGGACCTTAAATGCATATTACTATGCATTACTATGCATTACTATACATTATGTTTTGGAAAAGGCAAAACTGTGGAGACAGTGAAAAGATCAGTGGTTGCCAAGAGTTTAGTGGCATGAATAGGAGGAGGACATTAAAAGGTGGAGCACAGAGGATTTTTAGCATAGTGAAACTACTCTGTATGATAATGTAAATGGTGCATATGTGACATTATACATTTTTCAAAAACCATAGAATTTACAGTACCAAGAGTAAACTGTATATAAATTATGTACTTTGCTTAATAATATATCAATATTGGCTCATTGACTATAATAAATTATGGGTTAGGGTTTATTCTTGCTGTTTCCTTTATCAGAATTCCTTTCCTCCAGATATCTTCATGGCTCTCTCCTTCACTTCTTCAGGTCTCGGCTCAGATGTCACACTGTCGATGGAGCCAATCCTAATTATTTCACACAGTGAACCTTTGCCTAAAACTGCCTGGCACTTCTCAACCCTATTGCCGTGCTTTGATTTCTTCTTGGCATTTATCACCACATAACATGCTACATAGACCCTTTCTTTCTCCCTCCTTTCCTTCCGTCCTTCCTCCTTTCCTTCCTTCCCCTTCCTTCCTTCTTTCTTTCTACCTCTTTTGCTCCCATCCTACTGCCAAAGTCCCTATAGCAGGAACTTGCTTTGTTTATTGCAGTGAACTACAGCAGTGCCTGGAACACAGTAGACTCTCAATACACTTTTGGTCGGATGAGTAAATACAGGCTAGATGACCTGCTTAGTGACTAATATATATTTTCTCTCTCTTCTTTCTGCATCCCTCTATGAGACATGGCATTTCCAAATTCAAACATACATGTGTGATAACAAACATGTTATTATGAAGGAGTGATTTCAAGTTTAATATTTAAGAACTAAAAATTGAAAGTCCGCTTTGACTCCAAAAGTAAAAAAAAATTACTTTTGCTCCTTGTGTGTTTTGCCGTGAAACATCTGCAGAGATGTTTTTTCTAGCACTGTACATACATATGGTGCACATTATTTTACTAAATAAATTAAAGAGAAACAACCTCCTTGTTCAAGCACTCATTGATTATTTTAAAAATATAATTATCTAATTATATCAAACTCCAGAAAACCAATCACCAAAAAACTAATTGCTTAACTAAATTCATCATTATTGTCAAAGCAGTTGTGTGAGGGTACTTATCTGTGAGCATTAGTGTAAAAAGTCAGTAAGTATGAGATTTTTTCTTTTTTAATTTTTGTTCAATTATAGTTGTCCCCATTGTCCGCCCATTACACATGGGATTTTAAAACATTCTTTATGTCTATAAGTGGACAGAGAGAATGGAGCTTCAGTTAAACCCACTGAACAAAAGTGGTACTTTTGATGACTCTAAGTTGTCTAACAATCATGTCCTAGACACCTCTCCGTGCATAACCCAAGCTCATTTCCTGAGGATTCAGAACTATTTAGGGGGAGAGAAGGTGTATGCCTAGGTAGGTTGGCATATAAGATTGAATAACAAACAAAATGCATTATCATCCTTTCATCTAAGCCTCAACTTCTTGCTCCAGTTTGACTTTGGCCTCCTGGCTACAGGATGAATGAAGTCTCTGACTTGAAAAAGATTATGTGCAAACAGCACTGCTCTGCTTCTCTCATAATCCATTTTAGGACAACAGAGGTGATAGAAGAGAGTGTCTCATTTGTGTGGATGGCTTAATTTAAATACTTCCTCATGAAGATTGACTTGGAATACCAGGCTAAATGAAATAAGTCAGACAGAAAAAGTCAAGAACCAAATGATTTCACTCACCTGTAAGATAGAAAATGAAAAACGACAAATGAACAAACAAGAAAAATGAACTAAAAACTTATAGACACAGACAATAGTATGGTGGTTAGCAAAGGGAAGAGGGTTTGGGGGCAGTAAAGGGTAAAGGAGGTCAAATACCTGGAGATAGAAGACCTGGCTTTGGGTGGTAAGCACACAATGCAGTACACAGATGATGTATCATAGAATTGTACATTTGAAACCTATATAATCTTATTAACCAATGTCACCCCAATAAATTTAATTAAAAAATAAAAAATTTGAAATAAAAAAATTGACTTGGAGCAAGGGTAGGGCTTTTACTTTAATGATTCTTTTAAAATTTTTTTATTGATTGATTTTATTGAGACAGAGAGAAACATCAGTTTGTTGTTCCACTTATTTAGGCATTCACTGGCTGATTCTTGTATGTGCCCTGACTAGGGACCAAACTCACAACATCAGCATACTGGGGTGATGCTCTAACCAACTGAGCTACCAGGCCAGGGTTAGGACTTTGGTTTCCTCTCATCCTGTGACTAGGGCTACTCCTCATTACAAAGTCTCCAAGGCATAATATGTGCTCACCTTCTGCGTAAATTTACACAAAATTGATTAACACTTCACTTGCATGTTATTGAACTTGATGTATGAGTTTTAAATCATACAGCTCCTGGTACTTAGTCAACAAAACACTAAAATACTCTTTTTTATAATGATTTGGATGATGTTGCTGAAGTTTCCTAAATTATTGATAATATAAATCAATGTATTAAATTTAGTGAAAAGTTTCCATATTAAGTAAGATGACTCTCTTTATGCAAAACCTTCTATGAAAGGTTAAATAACTTTCTAATCATTCTCTCAATGTCTAAGATAAATGGTCTTGGGTAGTCAGGTAGATGAGATTTAACTCAGCACTCTACCAAAATTAAAAGCAGCCTATGAGAAGAAGAAGAAAGAGAATAAAGGGTGTTGAATAAAATAAATGTCATATTCATGTTTATATGTGTGTGTTTCAACTCCCAACAAGACTTTAAGTGGTCAAAAATGATTTTTTTTACCCTCTTATTACTGTCCCACTGTCACACAGTACAATCATATTAAACAAAGAACTACTGGAGATGTACAGCCTGGAACAGAAATATTGATGTTTGAAAAAATTATAAAGATACAATGGTGTATTTTCAACACTTGCCTTAAGTTATTTCCTTCATACCTACCTTCTTAATTTTCCTTCATCTTTATAAATACTTTAATGTTTTCAAGGGTCCAGGATCCCTTCTCTCAGGGAACAAGGAAATAGTGATGGAATGAATACCTACCATGTCCTGGTGTTGTGAAAGGCATTGGGCTTCCATAAAGACTGAAAAAGATTGATATGGCAGAAGAGATACACTATATAAGATGCATCATATATAAAATATATGTGCATGTTTAAAAAGGTATTGAAACACAGAAAAGTAATTTATAAATATGATTCTGACAGTCTATGAGTGAACAGAAAAATTCATATTGAAAAACAATTTTAAAAACTACCTATTTGTATGAAAAAATTTTTAAAAACCTAAAAAAGGTAATAGTTAACCAACATTTGGGACCAGATTATACAGATATTGAATAGCAGCTGAGGAAATAGATGATTACACTGAGAACAAAGGAAAGACATAGAAGGTTTTGGCAACAACAAACAAAAACCAAGATTTCAGAAGAATAATCTGGCACTGATGTAAAAGATAAATTAAATTAGGTAAAAATAAATAGTAAAAATGTCACTTAGAAAGCTACTGTTATAAAAACTAGCATGAAAATAAATAGAAAATGTGAGTAGTCCTATTTCTATTAAAGAAATTAATTGTATAATAAAAAAAATTTGTATTCTCTTCTGCTTCTGAACATGATAGATAATTTGGCACAGACATGCCCTCTTGCAGTGAAAAACTGAACAAAACATAAAAAATTGTTTTAGATTTTGCACAAGTAACACAGGACTCTGCTCCCTGAAGAAAAGACATAACGTGATCCCAGTGATTTTCCTGGAGGCACTTTCTAAACTGCAGTGCGAGGAAAGGAAACAGAGCAGAGCACAGTGATCACTCTGAGTTGAGAAGACAAAGACTGGAGTTCGGAACGGCGGAGGCAGTTGGAATTTGTGAGGCAGAATATTGGAGAAAAGGTAAATACACAAAGAAAGAACCCCCAAATCACCATAGTGGGTCAATTTCAATGTTTTTTAATACTAAGCTATCATACACAGGATGAAACTCTACAAGGATGAACTAAAAACAACCAGGGAGCTATAAAGTAAACAACTCCAAGAACTCATTTAGGGGTGGGAGTTTCAAGTTTTGACCAACCAAAGCAAAGAGACTTTTTTGATCAGCCAAGGTACTGACACTCTAGAAAGATCATATTTTATTAGTAGGGCTAAGCCAGTTCTAGAGTAAATACTATTCTATGACTACCCACCAAATGCTTTAACAGATGTCAAAAAATTAAGCTGAATTACAAGTAAACCAACTGCCTGATAAAACAAAAATCAATCTTCTTTAAAAAAGACAACAATCTACACTTAAATATCAATAAAATAACATTCCTAATGTTCAACATCTAATGAATAATTACAAGATGTGTGAAAAAGCAAGAGAACTTCACCCAAAAAGGAGAGGAAAAAAAATCAATAAACAGGCAAAAAAAAAATAACAGGAAAGACTACACTACAGTTATTGTAAATATAAATATTATAAATATGATCAAGTATTTAAAGGAGAAAGAAAAGATCATAATGAGGAATAAAATGGAAGATGTTAAAAAATACCAAATGGAACTTTGGAGCTGAAAAACACAGCACCTGAAATGTAAAATAAAATGCATGCAATTAATAGCTTATTAGACAACATAGAAGAAAATATCAGTGAAATTGAAGACATAAAAAGAGAAACTATCCAAACGGTAGCAGGGAGAAATAAGACAAAAAAAGTGAACAGAGCTCCAGTGACCTGTGGAACAACAGTAAGCAGTTTAACATATCTGCAATTGGAATCCCAGAAACAGCAGTCATGTATCACACAAACACTGATCATAAGAACACTGGAGAAGCTATATGGTCATGTACTACGTAACAATGTTTAGTCAGTGACAGACTGCTTATATGGTGCTCCTATAAAATAATAATGGAGCTGAAAAATTGCTATCACCTAGTGACATGTAGCTGTCATAATGATAGCACATATATGTGGGGATGCTGGTATAAACAAATCTGTGCTGCCAGTGGTATAAAAGTATAGAACATACAATTATTTTCATTATATACACTTGATAATAATAATAGTTGTGTTATTGGGTTATGTATTTACTATACTATACTTTTAATCATTACTTTAGCATTTACTTTTTCTACTTATAAAAAATGTTTGCTGTAAAACAGTATGCTATTTTACATTGACAGCAGCCTCATACATCTCATGTTTACCACTTCTCTTGATTGCATGGTTTTCTCTTGTGCTTGATTTAGTTTCAGGTTGTTTTGTTCATCATGGGCCCAAAGTGTACAAAAATCTACTGGTAATGTTTCCAATAAGAGGCCATATCAACTGACTGACCTGGAAACAAAATTAAAAGTGATTAAGGATTACAAAGGTTGAAAATTGGTAATGGTTACTGCTCATCAGTTGGGCATGTTCATTCCTCCACAGCTGTAATCTTGAAGAACAAGAACAAAGTGATGGAAGGTGACAAAGGATCTGCTTCACTGAAGACAATGAGACTAACAGAGATTCAAGAAGAGCCTATATCAGATGTGGAGAAACTTCAAATGACCTAGATCAAGGACCAAACACAGAAGCGTATGCCTCTCAGCACTATGATGATCACAGCCAAAACAAAAAAGTTTGTTTGAAACATTGAAACATTGAAAGAAACATTCCACTATGATGTTGAATATACTGCTAGCTCTGGGTGGCTTAAATGATTCAAGAATTATTATTTTTCATATTATGTGAAAGCGACTGGTAAGTCTGTGAATGCTGATGTGAAGGCAGCTGAAGAATTATTGGAAACTCTGGATAAACTGATCATGGAGAAAAATTACTTGCCAAAGCAAATATTCAATGTAGATGAAACTTTGCCATTCTGGAAACTAAGGCCTGAGAAGAATTTCATCCATAAGGAGGCCAAGTCTATGTTTGGAACATAAAAGACAGGATAACAGTCTTGCTTGCGGAGAAGGCTCTGGGCTACAAATGGAAATCATTTGTGA
>PVKM010029514.1:0-17743 GCA_004027735.1 Carollia perspicillata | reverse complement strand
TATTATGGGAAGCCACTGCTAAAATGATTCCTAATGATGCCTGCTTCTTGGTATTCAGGCCCTCATGTGAACTCCTCCCTTAGTGTGTGGGATGAACCAAATTACTTGCCTTGCCTCTAAGGAACAGAATATGGCAAAAGTGATGAAATCCCACTTCTTAAATTATTTAAAAAATTGAGAATTTTCTCTCTCTCTTTGCGTTTCTTTCATTGGCTTTCTCATTTTGATTAAACAAATTGCTATGTAAACTGTCCTATAAAGAGGCTTTTAAGAAAAAGAACTAAGAGGAATCTTTGGTCAAATGGCAAGGAATCAAAGTCTTCAGTATAAGAGCTCATTAGGAACTAACCTGCCAATGACCACGTGAGGGAACTTGAAAGTGCACCCTTCCTTACTGGAGCCCTGCAGGCTCCAGCCCCCGCACACAACTTGACTGCAGTCTGTGAGAGAACACAAAGCAAATGACTCAGCCAAGATGCACCTGGACTCTAATGTACAGAAACTGAGAGAGAATCAATGTCATTTCAAGTCAGTAAGTTTTGGCACAGTTTGTTATGAAGAAAAAGATTTCTATTAGCTTACAGCACAAGGTGTTCTAGTTCAACTTCTCCACCTAATATCTGGATTATATGCCCTTCCAGGCTTTGCTGTAGCACTTTTACTTTTTTCCTTCTTTATGCTTAACTTTTCCATGTTTTCTCTTATTAAAATGAATTGCACTCTGTCCTGTGTACTCATTGACAGGTACCTTACTTCTCTACTCATCCATCTTACTTAAGTTTCATAAAAAATTATTCTTTTTTTTGCTATAATTTCCCTCTTTTAATTCAAGCATCCAAGTAACTTATTATAAACTGGCTTCCATCTCCATCTGGATTTACTGTGGCAAATCCCATCATAGACATTCATATCATCATACCTAATGAATGATTTTCAGTGTCCAGATTTTAACCTTTCTGCTTTTAAAAATCATTCATCAAATAAACATCAACCTTACTTTGAAAGTATTGATCCCTTTAATTTTCCTGACATAGTTAAGTACTTGTTCTCATTCTACCATGGTGAGAGTTCTTTCTTAGTCTATTTCATAGTTTCTTTTCTTTTTCAATGGTTCTAAACTGGAAATTATTTGCTTCCCAAAGGGATGTTTGGTAACGTGTAGAGACAGTTTGGTCAAAACCAGAGCTGGCTGAAAATGCCACTGGATTCCAGTGGAATTCTGCCAAACATAATGCACTGCAGAGGACAGCCTCCACAACAAAAATGCGTAGGCATCATTCGTGCTGAGGCTGAGAAACTCTGTCCTCTCTGATATCTAAAACTGTTTTTTGCCCAACATTTTAATTTTCATCCACTTTTACTTGGGAAATCTTATCTGTTATTGTGGTTTCAACTACTGATTATATTCTGAAGATTGTCACATCTACTATTCCAATACTGACTTCTGATATTCTAAAATTTAATATCCAATAGATACATCTAGTTAGATGTATCAAAAGCTGAACTAGAATAATATGTCCAGAATTGTGGCTAGATTTATCTTCCTAATCAGATAAGGTAAAGTTAAAGGACTTCATTATCACCAAGCCCTTATTATATGAAATGTTAAAGGGGCTTATATAAGAAAAAGAAGAATATCAAAACTATGAACAGTAAAAGGACAACAAATTCACAACTATCAACAAATGAATATGAAAAACAAAAACTAAGCAAACAACTAGAACAGGAACAGAATCACAGAGATGGAGATCACGTGGAGGGTTTTTAGTGGGAAAGGGGAGAATGCGGGCAAAAGTACAGGGAATAAGAAACATAACTGATAGGTATGAAATAGACAGGGGGAGGTTAAGAATAGTATAGGAAATGGAGAAGCCAAAGAACTTATATGTATGACCCACGGAAATGAACTAAGGTGTGGGAATGCTAGTGGGAAGGGGGATGAAGGGTGGAGGGAGAAAAGGGGGGAATGTGGTAACTATAATAGCATACTAAATATAATATACTGAAAAAAAAAGAAATTTAAAAAGTGTCTGCACAGCAAAAGAAAATGACTATGAAACAAAAAGACACAAACTGAATATGTGAAAATATTCACAAATAACAGCTCCAACAAAGATGTTAATATCCAAAATATATAAAGAACTTATATAACTCAACACCAAACAAAAAATCCAATTAAGAAATAGGCAGAAGACCTGAACAGACACCTCTCCTAAGAAGACATACAAATGGCCAAAAGATATGTGAGAAAATGCTCAGTTTCACTAGCTATCAGGGTGATGCAAATCAAAACTATCATGAAATACCACCACACACCTGTTAGAATGGCTATTATCAATAAGAAATTTGATAGCAAGTGTTGGAGAGGTTGTGGAGAAAAAGGAACCCTCATTCACTGCTGGTAGTAAACTGGTACAGCCACTACAAAACATTATGGAGGTTCCTCAAAAAATTAAGAAGAGTTACCAAATGACCCATAAAGACTTCTTCTGGGTACCTACCTGAAAAAGTTGAAAACATTTATAGGTGCACCTCTATGTTCATTGCAGCATTATTCACAATGGCCAAGACCTAGAAACATGTCCTTCAATAGATGATTGGCTAAATATACATATACACACATATATGATATATATATGTATACACATGTATGTATATCTTCTTTATACATACACACACAATTTACACATTATGTATATAATGCATACATATACATTATCTATATACATAAACAAGATGTGTGTGCATGTGTATATACACACAATGAAATACTACTCAGCCATAACAAAAGATGAAATTCTGCCATTTGTGACAACATGGATGGACCCTGAGAATATCATGTTAAATGAAATAAGTCAGAAAGAATAAGTTAATAACCATATGACTTCACTCATGTGGGATATAAAACTGAAAGCAACAAATGAACAAACAAGACAAACAACCAAACAAAGACTCATAGATATAGACTATGGTGTTTATCAGAGGGAAGGGTGTGGGGAAGAAGTAAAGGGTAAAGAAGGTCAACTATATTGTGACAGAAGATGATTTGACTTTGGATGGTGAGCACACAGTGCAATATGAAGATCCTGAATCAGAGAAATGTACACTTGAAACCTATATAATTTTATTAACCAATGTCAACCTAAGAAATTTAATAGAAAGTATTTCCTCCAGTAACCCTATATCTGCCACTGTCATCACTATCACCATGTGATTGACCAATCCAAAATCTGAGACACTCTTCCCTTTCCCAATCAATCCTCAAATCTTGGGCACTTACCCCATATGCCTGATTATGTTCCAAAATTCCTCACTTGCCTAGCTAATACTATTTTATCTTTTTAGGCACAGTTGAGGTGTCATCCCTTTAGGGACAGTGCCCTGGCCTTAGATAGGGCCATGTGTGAATCCTCTAAGCACCCTTAGACCCACTTCTCTAGCACAGTACTGAACCACATTGCATAAAAAGTACCTGTTTATGTTTTTGTGTCCTCTGGTAGAATTTATGTTCCATTCAGCAGAAATGCACATCTTATTTCTTATGCATACCTATGGAAATCTAGTATAATGCATGAGAACTAAGATATTAAAAATAGTAGCTAATATAATTTGAGTGATTATTATATGCCCAGCAATGTATTATTTTATTCAATTCTTCTAACAAAGCTTTCATATAGGTATTATTATTATATCCATTTATAAATAACTTAAACAACAGAGAAGTTAAATAACTGGCCTAAATAATATTGCAAAATTAATAACAGACTCATATTTACAAAATCATATTTGTAACTACAGAACTGACATTTTTATCCACCACATTATTTTTCTAGGATCCTGAAAAATCCTGATTTTTCTAGAATTATAGCTGCTGTTCTACTATGATCATGATGTACATTAGTTTACTATTTATAAAATTAATTAAATGTAATTGATAAATTAATATATAATACATTGTAGTACACATAATAATATGTTATATGTTGGTGAATATACCCATATATATTGATGTATGACAAATTGTTAATATAAATCAAATTAAATAAAATTATACATTTAAAAATTTTTTTGAAGTAGTAAAATTATGAAACTAAAATGTTTTTAGAAAGGGTAATTTTTCTTTTCAATGTAGAAGACACTCAAATCACTGTTTCAAATGTTCCCTTAGTCTAAGTTTGTTGAACTAAGATGGGAATATGTAAGATTTCAGACAACTAGTGATAGATGAGTGAAAACAGCACAGAGATTTGCAGGTTAAGATAGAATTTCAATTTTGTTACTAGATGTGAAGCACATAAGAGCTCTAAGAGCACCCTAGACCAACAGAACATGTCCTCATTGAAGGTGGTGGGCAGAATCTAGACCAGCCTCAGCATTCACAGGGAGGAAAAAGGGGGCAAGTGGATGTTCAGGCTGTGTGGAAGGAACTGACCAAACCTACTTAATCTCAGGTTTATTGAAGGCCAGTGTTGGACCCATTTTTATGCTTCTAATACCATGTTCCTCGGGGTTTTTTTGTCACGTTAAAATAAATAATAAGTGCTTGTTTTTTCTCTGAAGAGGCATTTAAAAAAAAACAGTTTTCTATTGTTTGTTGAAAAACACTGGAGGCAAAAGAACATGTTCTGATTATTTGAGCTCCTTCCTGCTACACACCTGTTTCCTTATAATCTGGAGCAGAAGTACTATCCCATGAAAGAAAGATTTTCCATGACTTGTTTAACCTCTTTTTAAATAATTAAGGGTGCCATATAGTGATTTGTAGCCTTACTTACAGTTTGCTTCTATTTGTTTATCAGTTCTCTAAGGTGTGTGAAGAGTTTGATAGATGACTGATGCTCACAGAACACATCAGGCATTTTCCCCAGGGGACACCCATAGCCATAAAACAGACTGGAAATAACTCAGTTCATGCCTGCTGCCTACTTATGGCCCAGCTGGACGACTTTTAGGCTTAGAAATCAAGACAGACTATCTCCAGAAGCTGTAGAGACTAAGAACCTGGTTCCACATCCATAACATTCAATAGTATAAAATGTTTTATCATGTGTTTCTTATTTTGGGTTATGAAATAAAAATCCTGAAGAAAGGTATATCACATAAAGGAAAGAATAATGGCTATAGCCCTAGACAGAGTTTTTTCCCTCTATGATTTTGAACATCTCGATGTGGAATCTGTTCAATGGGGCAATAATACTTATTTTGCAAAGGATATATGAATAGTATAATACTAATGCACTGTGGCCATTACATGTTGTATCCTCCTTAAATCAAACCTATTTATTTCCTTGACACAACTGTGTTTGTAGATAGGAGAAGTAGAAAAATCTCAAAGTGGAAATGGCATTGTAAAAGACAAAAACATTTTAACTGTAAACAATAAAAATTTTCATTATCTAAATATGTTGTTTGTCATACTAGCTCATTAGGTTATTCTTACAAGCAGATGTATTAACAAAGCACTATATATATCGTAAAAGTTTAGTAATGGCTTATGACTGGTGAATGAAACCTGAACAAGAATCTGGACCTGCTTTTCGCCTTAGAGTCGCTTTTGCTTTATTTAGGGGTCAGAGAAGAGGCTACAGGGACACAGGATGCTCTGGGCCTTCTCAGATCTGGGTTTTGTCAGTACTAAAATTATTGTGGTATGAAAAATACACTTTCTGGGCTCACAGACCTTCTTTATTAAAAATAAATCACTAGAGTTCCTTTGATGATTATAAAAATAATTCCTTTGTTGCAGAAAATTTGTATATATTGAAGGGAATAAAAGATAATATAAATATCACCTGTAATTCCACCAACCAGAGAAAAATATTTGTTAAAATCTGTTTTTTAAGTGTCTTTCTTCCTCCATGTGGATATGTATCTGTTTGTACTTAACTATCTATCAATCTATCTACCCATCTGCTACCTATCTATCTAACCATCCATCAACACATATGCATAATTATATTACATGCATTATATATATATACTTATTAAGCAAAATTTGATAACTTCACACTTTAAAATAAATTATGAAAACTCTTTATAATATTAAATACTTCTTTAAATCATCATTCAATATTTTCATAGTATTCCATAGTCTGTATTTTTTAGCTTATTCCTGATTGTTTGATTTGGATGTTTTCTATTCTTTAACATTGTAATTTATACTTAGTAATATCTATGTGAAAACATCTCCATGCATATATCTGAATATTTTCTTAAAATAAGTCCAATTACTAAATCAGAAGGTAGAAACTTTGAAGAATACATTTTTATTAGGGTTGTGATGCTTTGCAAATATATTCATTGCTTATCGTTTACCTTTTAATTACTTTAATATAAAAAGTTTTATGGCTACATTGTCATATCCATTTTTCTGTTTCAGAGTTCTGACTCTGTTTTATACTAAAATGATCCTACCTTTTCTGAGTTTATACTTATTCTGTAATTTTGTAATTGGATTTATTTTTATAGTGGTGAATTTTACACAAAATATCTCAATACCCCTGGCAATTTCTTCGGTATTGGTGTGAAACAGTAATACAATTTTCTTTGCTTCAGAGACCTAATCAATTTCCTCAACACAGATGAACTAGATCTTTCTTTCCTCATTGATTTAAACATCTACCTTTTATCATTTACTAGATTCTTATTATATTAAGACCTCTTCTTGCTGCTTTCTGTTCTATTGATCTATTATTCTAAGAAGTTATCTGTTTAATTATTAATTTTTTGTCCACTTGCACACACCTTGCTGTACAAGATTGATCTACTGACCAGTAGCATCACCATCATGGGAGCTTGTTAGAAATGCAGACTCACAGATGCACTTAATCAGAATCTCTACGTTATTCATATGCACATTAAAGTTTGAGAGGAACTGGTATACAACTGTTCCTTTAGCCAGCCATTAAGCCAATTCTTGTTTTACTGGCTGAATGACAAAGGAGTATGCTGAGGCTAGGGGGATCTGCTGAGCCAAATTTTCCCATTGGTTCAATGCACTTTTAAAAAGGCACTTACACCCACACAAAAGGGATACCTTTGCATATCTCTGTTTTCCCTCCACCAAGTTCTCTTGTACTGTAAGACCACTTCTTGTAACAAACTCCTGCTTCCTGAGGCTCCTGCTTTTTTTCTCTCTTATAGCCAACTTAATCAGAAATAAACAAAAAAAAAACATAATTCAAGAAATCAAAAGTTATTTCAACTCAGGTACTTAAAATTTTTTTAAATGTTAGCTTTCGATAAATAAAATGGCAATTCCAGTCCAGTTCATGAAATAAAAGTTGTTTAAGACTCTGCAGAATTTGTCTTTTAGTGAACCATTTGTGTGCTACTATTGAAATGTAAGCATTAAAGCATTGTAAAACTAAGTAACCCTTACAAAAAAAAGGGGAAATTTCCTTCTTGTTTTACCAACATTGCTATTATCACATAGTGTGTTTCACATGATAAGCCATTCATTAAAGCATCACCTACTGTTTTTTAACTCCTCAGAACCAGCTAGAACATGATCTGTCTCTGCATGAAGACGGTGGACCTCTGACCTTTTCTGTAGCTATTCCAGGCAAGTATAATAAACACAGTTCACTGGGTTTCTGTAAATCTCTGATTATGTTTACTGCGGAATCCAAGTGTTCATCTCTGGCAGAAAAATTATGGTTGATTTTCAAATATTATGTACAAACTCTAGCTACTAAGCATTCCATAATGAGCACTTTGGCAATTTAAAGCAAATTAGGGTTCCCACTAGGCAAGGACAACGTGCACTGCAAAGAAAGATGGTATGTTGTTAATGGAGAATATTCACCAAAAGTTTAAGAAAAATCCAGAGAGCTCTACTTATTGTAATTTGGGAAAATGTGGTATTGTATTGGGACTTTGTATCAATATTAAACTCTCCTTTTCTGTTTTTCAAATCTTATCTTATTAAAGGAAGCTAATGGATCACAGCCCCAAATCAAGAGCTGTTTCTTAGGTGTGTGCCAATTGTGGGAACAGGTTTACCTGTCACAGGATCATCCCTGACAGAATGGTTTAATATGCCCAATGATGGCCAGTGATTGATTCAGCAGTGTATTAAAATGAAGAAAGAACTTTCATTTTCTTCCAATCACAAAACTGAATCAGAATTGCACTGGTCACATATGTCAAAGAACCAAGATGTTAGTGACTAACTCACAATAGGCAAATCATCTGCATTATTATTTATTTACATAGCAATATACACAGTATAAAATGTGCAAAGATATAGATAAGCATAAACATATAAAAATCATAATTTTTCCTGCCATACAGAGATAACCATGGTTAACTATGGTCTATGTTATTTTACAATTAATACACACACACATATATGTAAATCAATATACATGATAAGAATGCATGTGACATATAAAGGACTTTATACAGCTATAGTGCATATAGTACATATAGTATATGCTAAATAAAGGCCATATATGGTTACAGTTATAAATTTACATATATGCATATATACCTATTTGTTTATGTGAGGTTTAACCATGCTTTTTGTATGGGTATGCATGTGTAGTATACAAGTGTGTATGTTATATATGTATGTATGTGTATACTTTTTTAAAAGATTTAATTTATTTTTAGAGAGAGGGGAAGGGAAGAAGAAAGAGAGGGAGAAATATCAATGTACAAGAGAAACATCAATCAGTTACCTCCTGCACGCTCCCAGTGGACCTGGCCCATAACCCAGGCATTTGCCCTGACTGGCAAATAAACCAGTGACCTTTCACGGGAAGGCACCCAATCCACTGAGCCACACCAGTCAGGCTGTGTATATATTTTAGGTGTCTGTGAGCATATATATGATTTTTGTTAAATTGTTTTTAAAAGTAATATATCACATACACATTTTTGTGTCAAAAGATAATATCACTTTTAATAATATTCCATTGTAAAAATTTCACTATAATTTCTTTCACTATGTTAGACATTTAAGTTATTTCTGAGTTTTTTTATCTTCATAAACAACATGGTAATGAAAATTGTTTATATGCTATTTGATAATTTCCTTAAAAACAATGGAATTATTGGGTCAGTGCCTATGTTTTTTCTGCTTTATGAAATATATTGCTACATTATCCTCCAGAAAATTGGCATTAATTTGCCTTGTTCCTAACAATGTACTAGAGTAAGCTTTCTCACCTAAAGCAAAATAGATGTTATCATTAAAAATTCGTTAAATTGTTAAATCCAAAACTAATATATTCATTACTAGGAAAGTTGAAAGTTGAATTTGTTTTATATGTTTCTTCCTATTTTTCTATTATTTTATTCATTTTGTCATTATTTGATTGTAGGACTTTTTTATACATTAAAAAGATTACCTAATACCTATTACACCTATAACAAATATTTTTACATTTTTCATTTGCCTTTCTCTTTGGGGTGGGATTTTTGTTTTGTGTTATGCTTTGCCAATCAGAAAAAAAATAAATTGTATATGGCCAAATAGATCAATCTATTATTTTCTGATATCATACTATTAAACAATACGTTTACCTTACAATTTTAAAAACCCCAGCCTATTTTTGTTGCTTCTCCTGGGAATTATTTCTTGATATTTAACTCTCATGTTTTTCTAAAAATTACTGTGATTCCAAGAGTAAAGTAAAGACCCATTTTTATCTGATAGCTTATTATTGCCTCATCACTATTCATAAATCTATTACCATTGATTTGAAATATTGTCATCTATAATACAGACATCTATTATACACTCACACACATGATTTTGTTTCTCAGCTCTCTTCTGTCTTCCATGATCATCATTCTAGAATCCATTCCTCACTATAATAATTCTGATTATCGGCCCTGACTGGTGTGGCTCAGTGGGTTGAATGTAAACCAAAGTGTCACTGGTTCAATTCCCAGTCAGGGCACGTGCCTGGGTTGTAGTCCAGGTCCCCAATAGGGAGTATGTGACAGGCAACCACACATTGATGTTTCTCTCCCTCTCTCTCACCCTCCCCTTCTCTCTAAAAGTAAATAAATAAAATCTCTAAAAAGTAATTATTATTATCATTTAGTATATTTCAATAGTTTGTAGTGAGATTTCCTCACTATGCTTAATTTTTAGAATTTCATTGCTTTTATTATCTAATTATTTTTCAAATAGTATTTAGAACATTCTCTAAAAGGGACAATTTTTTTTCTTTTTTATAGAAAGTTTCTATTTTTTTAGGATTTCATTTATTTATTTTTAGAGCGACGGGAAAGGAGAGATAAAGAGAAGGAGAGAAATATCAATGTGTGCTTGCCCCTCAAGCACCCCCTACTTGGGACTTGGCCCGCAACCCAGGCATGTGTCCTGACTGGGAACTGAACCAGTTAACCTTTGGTTTGAAGGTCAGCACTCAATCAACTCAGCCACACCAGCCAGGGCTCAGATTATTTCCAATTTGAATGAACTTGCACTAAATAAGGTAAGTCTTCTTAAATGAGAACATAGACTTCTTTTTAATTATTTAATTTTTAGTTTCTCAATAAGTGCACAGTTTTCTACATATGAACTCTGTAGCTCTGATCAGTTTTATCACTAGATATATTATATGTTTATATTAATATTAATGGGTTTCTGTTTATTCACTTGGTATACAGGAACAATTTTTTACTGCAAATAAATTTTATAATACATCATGTACAAAACTCTCATCTTTAGATATAATTCTTTTGCACTTGATTTACTAAGACTTTCTAGTGACATTATGATCATTTTAATTTTCAAGGGATTAATAATCAGATGTAAAAATATAACTTTTAAGATCCATGCTACCTTACAAGAGATTTCTTAACCTAATTCGCTTCTGGTAAATTCAATCATGTCAGTGTTTTCTTTTCATTTAGATTCAAACTCATCCAACTCATGTCTAGTCACTTCCTCTACTCTAGTATCTATTGTTGAGAGGGTTCCATATGTCATCAAGTAGAGGAACAACCCCTGGTTTGAGATATCTGTTCTCTGCTGACACATTTTGGAAGTCCCTTTCCCCATTCACTGGCACTCTGGTTTTCACTTAAATGTTCCATATTCCCTTTGTTCTTAATTACATTGTGCATCCTGTAAATCTGTATGTTCATTCTATCATGATAGTATAGGCATGCCTTTAGGCTACTGCTTTTCCCTTCCCTCCTATCTCTCACTCTCTCTCTCCCCGAATTGCTCCTCATACGCCTCAACCAGCCATCTACTCTCTGCTGCCCTGATAAATTGAGGCCTGGGCAAATCCATAAGGCTAGTACCATCATGTGCATTTGAGTGAGTTTTATCTCATAATTTATATTAATTTTTATTTAAGGAAAATTAATTGAAACACATACGTTTAAGATCTTGAAATACTGTAAAATAATTATTCAAATAAAATATAAATTCTAAACTACAGAGAGCAAGCTTTAAAAAAACTGTATTTTGAAGGACTAGTGGCCATATTTTGTTGAACTACCAAAAAATATTTTCCAGTATTTTATATAGACTCTGTAGCATCATAAATATTTATGTTACTTTTGGCAGTAAAGATAAGGTCCTATGGATAAGAAGAGTATTAAGACCTCCCCCACTTTTCTTATAAAAGTAAATAATCTTTTTATTTGTAAGTTACTGTGGTAGGTGCCTACTAAATTACTATGGTTATTAATAAGTGTGTGAACATTGCTAATAAACTATAATAGTAATAATAACTGACCCCTTATTCTTGAGCAACTCGATCCATATACCCTGCTACATGTTTTCTGTATGTTAACAAGATTTTTTGCAAACCTGTTAATTTGCTTTTATTACCTACAAGAGGAAACTCTTGACACAAAAAATTTAAGGAGTTTGACAAAGGCATACACTTGATAGATAGAAAATGGATATACCATCTCAATCAGTCATCGTCCTGCCTTTAGAGTGCCCATCTAACCAAGCACTGGTTCTGGAACCAGATCGCTTAGATTCAAATCCCAACTCTGTCAGCTCGTAACTGTGTGAACTCAGAGGAGTTACTTAACCTCTCCTCAGCTTTCTTTCTTTGAAACGCAAATAATAGTTTTAAACTCCTAGATTTGGTTTGAGGACTAAATAAGTCCATATATGTGATATATTTATTGGCACATGGTTAGCAATCAATAAATGTTAGCTATTAGAAATACAATTATGTAACTGAAAGTATAACTGTATTATAATTATGCAAATTACTAGTATGAGCATATAATTATATTTATTAACATTGCTGCTAATTCAACAATTTTGTCATCCTATACGTTCAGTCATTTCTCCCATGGGATGTAATATTTACTGATCCTTTCTCTTGTAATTCCATTTAATTCTGTAAGATAGATGTTAATCATGCCACACAGAAGTCACAATGGGTCTAGCTGTGTGCTAGACATGTGAAGAATTCTTAAATATAACTTTATAGTTTATAACTCACTTTCACGTTCTCAGAGCCATTTACCTATATATTCCCACAAGAAAATGTTGCAATAAAATGCTTCATGAGTGTGTTCATTTTAAGTGAAAATGTACTTGAGACTTTGGGGCTTGAGAATTGCCTTTTATTTATTGGTCCAATAAAAAATATCATATTATCTACTTCATCTACTTTTTCCGCAAGGTGCAATATTGTTATGAATATATTCTGCATGCATTTATGGATTTTATCTTTATCAAATTCAACTTAAATAGCAATTTAATCCAAGAAATCTGGTTCAAATGAGAAAAATAGCATGTGATCATTTCATATTTCTAAAAATCTGCTTTATTTTACTTGGAAATGGTATTGTGGCTGTTTTCAAATCTGTGCTGTTTGTTTGAGAATATTATGTCTAGATTTTGATATAGGTGTCTTTATGATGTATTTTACTGAGATGTTTTCTTTGTTTACCTCTCACCATTTTTAATAGGTTTCTATTTCTTATGTCTAAATGTTCTTTTTTCTAATTGCCAAGTGCTGATCTAATTTTGAATTTGATTTTGTTTTAGTCCTTTTAGTTGATTGAAATAGTCTTACGATGAAGTAACCTGAATTAACCTGTCATTTCTGCTTAAGGTATAACTATTAATATGATGAAAATACTAAGTCCCTGTTTTGTTAGGGATGCCAATTTCAATTGATACATAAAGTTTTGCTCTTATCTCTGTAGCTTCACTGAGCCCTCATTATGTGACAGAAGTTTTAACCTGACAACAGGAAACTTAAAGTCAAATTTTGCCACACGGGGTTGGGACTCCTGTAAGAGCAAAGTTTCAAATTCACATGTCAACAGTTGCTTTTCAGAGAACGTAAATAAGTGAGTTAACATAACACTAACAGAGAGTTAGAAAGATCTCAGGATCAGGAGAATGGATACCTCATTGAAAGGACAGCTGCTATGAAATTCACTTACTGCCAAGAAACAATATGTTTACTGGTGCCAGCTCTTTCATTTTCTTTTCTGGAAATTTAGATTTAAAAAAATGCAAAATCTCTCAATCTTAAACACTTGTAATGACTTCAATATACTTTGAGACACTGTGGCTAACAAACACGCCCTTGCTGCGGCCATATGCGGCACACAGGCACCTGGTTGGTAAATTCTGTTTGGAGGCAGTCTCATTTATCAGACGGAACTACAGCACAGGGGCGAGCAGAAGTTCCACGTGTTTGCAATTGAAAACCCCTTCTGCTCACAGGTTCTCCTCCCCTTACATCAAATAATGTCACATCTCTGAAGGTTTCATGCAGGAAAATAAATGTATTTTATAAACCATGTGTCTGTAATTTCAAACTTAAATATTTTCTTTTATGACTCCCTCTAAACATAATTCCTAATGAGAACCAATTCCTTTAAATATTTTGCTTGTTATATGTATCTCCTCAGTCCATATTAAATGTTTTATTTAGTTCAAAAAAGAAAGCATTATTCCTTCTTTCCTGCTTTGCCTCTTACCATTTCAGATGTATAGCCATATTAAAGCTAATTAAACAACTATAGATTAAAAATACAGCATTAAAGAAACATAATCACAGACTTCTCTCAAATATGTGTCAGCCATAGTGAGAAGTCCCTAAACAACTAGACTATAGGTTCAAAACTATGGATGGTCACAGTTATTTCAACTAACACACAAAAGTTTAGCCTGCAATCACCATACATAACATTCTAATGATGATTTTAGTGACAGAAGCATGCAGGCAGAG
Source organism: Carollia perspicillata (assembly GCA_004027735.1). Classification (NCBI taxonomy): domain Eukaryota; kingdom Metazoa; phylum Chordata; class Mammalia; order Chiroptera; family Phyllostomidae; genus Carollia; species Carollia perspicillata. Next base: position 3,554 of record PVKM010029514.1, on the reverse strand, counting down.
TCTGTGCTTTTCAGATGACTATATTGTCTGTAAGATTTCGCAGGCCTAGAGTACTGACCGATTTGCTTGGCTAATAAAACTCGTCGGTCTCAGCCTCTTTTCCTATCAATTTCTCCAGCTTTTGAAAACATTTTTATCCTCTCTGCACCTCCCTTCCCTGTATTGCATTGGTTATTTCATCTTTATGTAGTAACCTAATTTCATCCAAAACTTAAAACTCTCTTTTATTTAAGAAGAGCTTTCAGTTTGTTGTTAGCTTACTGGTTCATATGCGGTAAAAATAAATAAATAAAAGCCATGACTGATATTGTGGGGACATTCCAATCATTAGTGCTGTTACCAGATTTTCTATAGTTATTCAATATCTTAAAGTTATTCATTTCCCCTCTGGGTGTATTTTTGGACTAAAATAAAAGCTTTGACATAAATATTTACTTTTCCCATTAAATTAGCAATCATTTATAAAGGAAATAAAGTCAATGCATGCCTAATATTTCATGTCTCACAGCACAACTAATATTTTAGATTTTCTTTCTCATTTCAGACCTTACTATGATCTCCCACCTATTGTAGGTAGAATAGAAATCATCACCACCGTTTTTCAGAAGGGAAACCAATGAACAGTGGATGGAAGGTGATGTAGTTAAAAAAAACAATGAGTGTTGCCAGGTAAACAGACAATTGGCTGCATATATCCTCATAGACAAGGTATCCGGATGTTAAAAGAACCTTGGAGAAGTTCACAGATCCCACTGACTGGAAGGATAACTGCTACTTAGCATGGTAGTAGCTGCAAGGATCCTGGGTTTGTTTATAGCTGCAGTGATGCTGTCAGAAATACTATTCTCCACTAACGTCTCAGACAGGGTTTCATTACCTTTAGAATTGACACCCTCCCCTGTTTCCCTTAGATACTCTGGACTGATCTTCCCAAAGCAGTGCTGTCATACTGTGCACCTTATGTTTATTTTTGATTTTTTTTATTAAGACCCTGTCTATCCTATTAAATTCAGACTCCTTCATTTTCCACTGAAGAGGTAAGTGCACTTGCCGCCACCATGTGTTGCCACTTCAGTTTTTGTTTGTTTGTGTGTTTGTGTATCTACTCCTACTGATAATTATAAGCCAAAAATAATTTCAGTCACAGGAATGAAAAATATGAATAATATCCATTTTGTAGCTTTAAATGCTCCCACTTCTAGGATTTCAGAAATGAAAATGGAGTACTGCATTGGGAAATGAAGTGAAAGCTGAAGCTAGAATTTACCGTCATGCTAAGACATTTACACTTTGTCCTAAGGACCAAGGGTAGACTTTGAAGGCTGAGAGAGAGGGATGGGGAAAGAGAGAGAGCAAGATCTATACCATGTTGTACAGATAACTTATGGAAGCATAGAGGAGGAAGTAGAGGAGAAAGTCACCAAGGACACCACTTAGGAAGATGTTGCAAGAGATCACACCAGTCCTTACCAGCCTGATTTCCAAGACAAATCAGATCAATTACTACTCTCTTGCTTATAATCCCAACATCCTTGCCTCTCTTGCTGTTTTATTGTACTCTAGTGAACCACAGTAGTGGTGCTCTATGCTCTATGCCTCTTGCTCTATGCCTGTCCATGGCTGGATAGAATCACACAGCTTACTACTTGTTCTTTCCTTAAATTCTTATACAAGAACCTTAATGTTGTCAGACAAACACACTTCCCTTTTTCTCATCTCACTTTTCTAGATTACTAAAACTTACTCTCTCCTCGTAACTCCAACACCTTCCCCCATAATCCTACATTCAACTGATTACTAGGCTTCCCACTCCGCTGAAAAACTTGAAGCAGTAAGAAGAAAATTTTCACAAAATAACACATCTATCCACCTAGCAACTGAAACCATGTAATTCCATTACTAATAGTATATGTGTGATAGTGTTACTGGACAGGGAACCTGGCCCTGTGCGTATCTGCCTAGGGCTAGCTAATGGTAGCATTTGGTTCTTTATGAAATGAAGATTTTGCAAGTCCAGGTGATGTTGAGAGTACATTTATTAAAACTGGGAACAGTGAAACAACAAAGGGCTTAGCAGAGAAGAAGCAACAGGAGAGCCGAGGTTGCACTGCTTTAACTCACTGGGAAATCAGAGAAAAGGGGGCCTTGGAGACACATTCAGGAAATTAGTCTGGGACAAGCTGCTGCTGCCCATTGCTCCCCTGGTTGCAAGTCTCATGGGGACTTTTATTAGAGTAAGGTACACGCCTGTGGGGGAAATAGAGGAGGAAGGGAATGGGGAAGGTTTGCTCCCCAGAGGGAGAGCTCACTGTGGGTCCTTTGTTTTGAGGGTTTTTATTTCTCTCTTACAGGCAGGAATCTTAGGAAGGTCTCAGGGGAGGGTTTCAGCAGAATATTGATCAGTTTTCCCAGTGTACTCTTTCAGGGTTGTGGTCCCCACCGAACAGTCAGTGACAAGGCAGGGGTTTGTTAGTCATCACAACTGGTCACAGCTTTGCCCACCTGGCCGTATTGCTTTTCTGGGTCTGGGTCTGAAACACAACTGAGGCCTAGATCTTATCGCTAAGGAGGTGACCTTCTGCCACTGGCTATAAATTGCTTGGCCAGTTTATTTAGGTTGTCCAGTTTCATCATTCTACTTACCAAGGAATTTTCCTAGCTTCTTACTAAACTGCCTTGGTAGATATTCATGTGCGGGTAGATGGAACGATATTGATACAGACAGATGTAGACATACACAGACACAGACACAGACGCAGACCCAGATACAGACACAGATAACTGGGGTTTCCATATAATGTCAACCCCTGCGTTTGTGTATTAGACACAATCCTCTTTTACTCCAGGATATACCATCAAGTCTCTCGTACAAACATAAGCTTCCCTCTCTATACATACTCCCATCATTACATAAAATGGTGTTGTTTTTTTCCATCTTGATTTGTCTTTAAACCCTACTTCCCTCCTACTTCACTTTCCTGTTACTACTCCAGCACTCCACTCCCCTTTACAGGAGATGTTCTCATAAGTATTGCTCAAACGTGTTGTCACCAATTTCTCTATTCCCATTTTCCCCGAAGCTCACTTGAGTAACGTGTTTAATTAAAAAACCCATAAACACTGCTTTGTCAAGGTCATCTATTACCTCCACACTGCTGTTTCCCTGTTCTCAGTTTCTATCATGCTTGATCTAGAAGCACTTTACTCAGTCAACATCCAGGATGCCACAGTTTTTTGATATTTTCCCCACCTCACTGTTTGTTTCTTCCCAGACTCCCTGAGTACTTTCTCTTCCATTCCCAAGCTCACAATGTGGATGTCAAAGAACTAGTCTCTTTTGACCTATACTCACTCCTTCCCTTGAAGGCCTCATTTAGGCTCATAGCTCTCTCTCTCTTCTAAATTTTATTGGGTTTATTGGGGTGATACTTGTTAATACAATTATATACATTTCAGGTGTACAGTTCTAGAATATATCTTCTGTATATTGTATTGTGTATTCACCAAAAAAGTTAAGTCTCCTTCCATTACCACTTATCCTGCTTTACCTTTCT
>PVKM010029513.1:0-17708 GCA_004027735.1 Carollia perspicillata | reverse complement strand
TACAGAGAATAAGTAGCATAGACAGTGGGGAGAAAATAGACGGGGAGAGGGCAAGAGTAGTGTGGGAAATGTAGAAGCTAAAGAACTTATGATACATGGACATGAACTAAAGAGGTGGAGTGTGGGTGGGAGGGGGTGTGCAGGGTGGAGGGTAATGAAGGGGGCAAAATGGGACAATTGTAATGGCATAATCAGTAAAATATATTTTTGTTAAAAAAAAGGACCAATAAAGCTATATAGAGAATATTAAAAAAATAAAAATTAAAAAAAATAAATAAAAGCTTTTAAAGAAGATAAAGAATCTTTAAAGCAGCAAGAGAAAAAATAGTTACCTACAGAGGAGTTCCCATAAGACTGTTAGCTAATTTCTCAAAAGAAACTTTGCAGCCTTGGAGGGATTGGCAAGAAATATTCAAAGTCATGAAAAGCAGGGATGCACAGCCAAGATTGCTCTACTCAGCAAAGCTATCATTCAGAATTGAAGGGCAGATAAAGAGCTTCCCAGACAAGAAAGAACTAAAGGAGTTCATCAGCACCAAACTAGTATTATATGAAATGTTAAAGGGACTTATTTAAGGAAAAGAAGAAGATGAAAACTATGAACAATAAAATGGCAATAAATACGTATTTATCAAGAATTGATTCTAAAACTAAACAAACAAGAAGAGCAGAGGCAGAATCATGGATACGAAGAATATTCTCATGGTTGCCAAAAGAGAGGCAGGTGTGGGAGAAGGGGTGAAGAGGTGAGGGGATTGAGAAGTACAAATAGGTGGTCACAGAATAGCCATGGGGATGTAAAGTATAGGAAATGGAGTAGCCAAAGAACCTAGACGTGACCCATGGACATGGACAATGGTGGGGGACTGCCTGAGAGATTGGGGAGTGCTGGGTGGCGGGGGGCAAAGAGGGAAAATTAGGACAACTCTAATAGCATAGTCAACAAAATATAAATAAATAACTTTGTTTAAATAACTTTATTAAAGATAAATAAAATAAATGAATGAAAATAAATAAATAACTTCATTTAACTTAAATTAAAATAGCACATGTGGCTAGTGTCTATCATACTAGACGGTAGTGCTCCAGACCATTAGGAACCTAAGCAAACAGAAAATATTAGGCTAGCTTTGAGCAAGAGAAACTTCACAGTGTGCTGTACCACGCACCGTATCCGGTACTCCTGGCCATGTTTTAGTCTGGGACATTGCTTTTAGTTTAATATTTCCCTAGAGTGCCCTCTACTGTCTCTAGGAAGACTATGTTTTGAAACATCCTCGGTGTCAGCAACTTTGGAGGACAATTGGTTGTGTAAACCCTGTCTCTTATCCTGGAATTTACCATTATTATCAGATGGTTCTATAGTTAGGTCTGATCCTTATCATTTTATTTAAGCGGAACTTCTACTGAAAGCAAATTAGAAAGTAACCTAGAAGACAATTATCGAATTGCCTCTTGGTAACGAGAAGAACAGAAACCTTTCTGGATTATTGATTCACCATGGTTTTGGCTAAACCTTTTCTTCCTCGCAGAGGTAATAATATCTTCAGGCATTGCTAAGAGTTGGTGTCTAACATTCATATTTATATTCTGTATCACAGTGAAAGCAGCCAGGAAAACCAGGACTAGATTTGTACAGGTATGTGGCAGATATGAGCAGAATGGCAGGTAGCTTTGGAAATGGGAACAAGGAATTTAAGTCCAACCCAGGAAATGTGGAAACCTAACGAAGAATTTTAAGGAGAGGATTAGAACCTGTGTTTGGTTTGTGAACATAACAGTTTTATGGGTCTGAGTTATTTCTCATCGTTAACTAAGGGGTAAGTAAAAGAGAGAGAGAGACGTGTTGGCGAGGCTCAGTGGATTGAGTGCCGGTCTGTGAACCAAAGGGTCGCCAGTTCAATGCCCACTCAGGGCACATGCCTGGGTTGCAGGCCAGGTTCCCAGTAGGGGACACTTGAGAGGCCACCACACATTGATGTTTCCCTGTCTTTCTCCCTCCCTTCCCCTCTCTAAAAAAAATAAATAAATAAAATCTTTAAAGAGAGAGAGAGAGAGATGAATCCAGGCTGGATTTTGTTTAAGGGATATGATACTATTAAACTCAAAACAGGCACGGTTAAAAACTTGCAGAGAAAAAACGATGCATTCAAAATTTGTGGAGGAAAATTATTTGCTTACTGGGTAGGCAACATGAATCACTAACAGAAAATTGGAGCATCACAGGTTTGTTACCCTCCCTCAAGGAGACATGGAGAAGAACACTTAGAAAACATGAATAATAAGATGCAGCTTGTGGGCTTAGATCATGAGTGAATGCTTCAGAAACACAGTCTGCCTTCAGCTCAAAAGGCCAAAGGAATGTAGGAGGTTCAGTAGAGCAAGAAGCATTTGCAGCTTTGCTTCTCTGGAAACTGAGACAGTCTAGGTCATAGACCTGGTGCCTACTTAAGTTTCTCTCACATGGGCCATTATGATATGGTTATGGGCGTAGAATTAATTAGATGTTTTGTTGGCAGAACAAATACGTTAGAGGATACTTAATTCACGTAAATGAACGTGTATTAATTATTTATGTGCATGAGGCACTGGCAAGGTCCTTGGCCTAGACTATGGTAGATCTCGTGGGCCCACCCACAAGAGACACTGCAGGGTGCCCAGTGCTGTGCACAGTAAGCTGCGGGTTTGCTGGGAAAGGAAGGGGAACAGACGGTGGTGGCAAACTGCCCAAGAACAATCTCTCCCCCCTTTCTGGGTAACATATACATGATCATGCCCTGGACTCAGGAAGGCTGGCTGTCTCCTCAGGCCTGGAGGTTTATCCAAGCTCATCTAACCTAAGCACTGTGGTCCCATTTCTCTTGATGATTTTTATGCACGACTAACGCAATTCTGGTCACTAAACTGTGAAGGAGGATTTTAGGAGTGGGTTCTCAGCTCTGAGAGAGACATAAGCAGACACAGATCAGTCTGTATATGATACCTAGGCCAGGGGAAACCATCTTGGGAAACTGAAGGCATCTGAGTCTTCAGTGATGCTGAGTTAGCCAACGCTGGACTGCCTGGTGAGGTGATCAGCTGTCTGGTTTGCCCAGGACTTTTCCAGTTATAGGGCTAAAATTCCCTACTATACATGAGACATTGTGCTGAGGATTTTACATATATTATTTTCTTTTCTCCTCGTGATGATTTTCTTCTTAAACTTTTTATTTTGAAATAATTGTAGATTCACATGTAGTTGTAAAAAATAATACAGAGAGATTCCATATAGTCTTTATGAAGTTTTTCCCAATAATAACATCTGGCAAGACTATAGCGCAATACCACACCCTCTATACTGACATCAGTAAGGTCAAATACAGAACATTCCTTCACCACAAGGATCCCCGTGTTGCCCTTTTGTCAACACACCCACTTCCCTCTTACCCGCACCTCCTTCTTAACCCTTGACAACCTCTGATCTGTTCTCTATTGCTGTGATTTTGTCCTTTCAAGAATGTTATATAAATAGAATCTATCGTATGTAACTTTTGGGATTGATTTTTTTTCACGCAGTATAAATCTCTGGAGATCCGTCCAAGTTGCTTCTTTTTGTTGCTGAGTAGTATTCTGTGGTATGGATGTACCAGAATTTGTTTAAACATTTATTCACTGAAGGACATCTGGGCCATTTCTAGTTTTTGGCTATTAGGATTAAAGCTGATATGAACACTCATGTCACGCAAACATTAGTTTTCACTGCTCTGGGATAGATGACCAAGAGTGTGGTTGCTGGGTTGTGTGATAGCTGCATATTTAGGTGGGTTTCTTGTTTGTTTGTTAGTTTTTATGAAACTGCCAAACTGTTTTCCAAAGTGGTTGTACTGGCCAGTCTGCCTTCTCTCACCTTTCAGAGTCTTATGTTGTTTTATATATAATACCTAAGGGTTTTAGTTGTACTTAATGGCACCTACCACAGTTACCATGCCAACTGTGGCATCTTCTGCCACAGTTACTTTCTGAGATAGATAGTATTGCCCTGTATGTTAGTTTCCCAGGGCTGCTGTAACTACTTACCACAAACTCAGTGGCTGAAAACAACAGAAATTATTGTCTCACAGCTCTTGCAGCTGGGGGCTGGAAGTCTGAAACCACAGTGTCGGCAGGTCTTTGCTCTCTCTCGGGAGCCTGTAGAGATATCCCTCCTTGCATCTCCCTAGCTTCTCGTGGTTGCTGGCAATGCTTGCCATTCCTCAGCGTGCAGCTGCATCACTAATTTCTGCCTTCATTGTCACATGGCATTCTCCCTGTGTGTCTGTGCCTTCAGATGACCTGTTCTTATAAGGACAACGGTCATGTTGGGTTAGGAGCCCATCCTACTCCAGTATGGTCTCATCTTTACTTCACTAATTACATTGCAATGACCCTGTTTCCAAATGAGCTCATATCTGAGGTGCTAAGAGTTAGGTCTTTAATATACCTGTTTTTGAGGGGGAGAGGAGATCAGAGGAGAACATAACACACTGTTACTGATGAAGAAAACCAGGCCCAGACAATAAAGAGAGGCATAGCTGGGATCTGAGTGGGATTTACCATATCTCACTCTGGTTAATTCATAACTCCTAACCTCTCTGGGGCTTACCTACCACAGACAAATAATAAAGAATATATTAATCCATAAAGAAAATGAGGTGTTAGAAGCTATGCCAGTGCATCAGTATTACAGGTCGATTTGTCTTTGGTTGACTCCACCTTTTGTTTGTTTGTTTGCTTATTTGCTTAAATAACAAAAATTCACTGTTTCACAGTCTGAAGACCAGCAGTCTGAGACAGGGGTGTCAGCAGGGCTGGGTTCTTCTGCAGCCTGCGAGGGAGGATCCGCTCCATCCTGTCCCCTTGTTTCTGGTGGTTGTTGGCAATCTCTGGCACTTCTTAGCTTATAGGATCACCCCAATCTCTGTCCTCATCTTCATATGGTATTGCCTGTGTGTGCATATATGTCCAGATTTCCCCTTCTTGTAAGAACACTAGTTATATTCAGGTAGGGGCCCACCCTACTCTGCTGTGACCTTGACTTAACTAATTATGTCTACAACCACCCTATTTCCAAGGAAGGCCGCATTCTGAAATGGGGTTAAGACATTCACATATATGTGTTGTGAGAAAATAGGTCATTCCCTAACACCACCCACCAGTGATTCCAGAGAAAGAGAAAGAGAGGGGAAATCTAGTAAGTGAAATTTACATTCTTTTTAAAAATAAAAAAAATTATTGAACTTATTGGGGTGACATTGGTTAAAACGATAGCTCAAGTGCACAGTTCAATAATACATCATCTGTATGTTGCATTGTGTGTTCACCACCCCGAGTCAAATCTGCTTCTGCTCATACAGTTGACCCCCTTTACCCTCTTTTACTTCCCCCGTACCCTCCTTTCCCTCTGGTAACCTGACTTCGACTTCACTTTTGTGCAGTGTCCAACTTGCTCGGTGGCTGCTTTCAAAGAGTTAGTATGTGGGGTTCACTAGGGGAAGTATTCCATTTACTCTCTAAGCATCTGCTTTCCGCTGTGTTCGAGGGATTCTGAGACTAGGCCTGGAAGTCAGTTAGTCAGACGGAGACGTGGTGCAGAGTGCTGCGTTCAGTCCCAAGGGTGGCTGGTCCTAAAGTGGGGCAAATGCTGCCCTATTACTAACACTCATGTAAGTGAAAAAACACACCCGGAGCTCAGATATTTGCCAACAGGGGCTTCTGTTCCTATGTAGCGAAGGGAGGAACAGATCTGATAGATCCATAAAAAGACGGTTTTGATCTGATCCTTCCCTCCCAGACATCAGGCTCCTGGGTCAGCACACACTCCTCTAATTTTGGCTCAGTGCCTCTTTAGGCTTCCAAAATGTAACTGAATACATACTGGGGTTTTCTTTTGCTGGTCTTTCCATTATTGCCTAAAGCTCTGAGAAGACTCCGTTCAGGCCCAGAAATGTGTTGTTGGCTCCTCATCTTACTGCTGTGGTCGGAGCAGTCCTTCCTGTCCCAGCCTACTTCTCTCTGGAGTTTCTACAAAACATTGTTTTCTGCAGTCTGTGACGCATCTCCCTGCCGTTAAGAGCTCTATAATGAAAAATGAAAGAGCTCTTTTGAAAAATGTTATTTTGTTTGAACTTTCCTTTCTTTAAATCTTACTTTTAATAATATTTGGAAGCAACAATCTATTTCTTTTTTAGTAAGAAGGTGGCACTTGTCATTTAACCAAATGCTGAAGCACGCCCATTGGTCTTTTGCTTTGTAGTGTTGTAAAAATGGTTGATGTTTTAAACTATAACCATATATGTATGCATGGATGTATTATGTGTTTTTGCCTCTTCAGTCAGGTTTATTCAAAATTAGCTGTCCAAAGTGACCATGACCATGTATTCAAACCAGTTTTTAAAACAAAGAGGTGCCCTGGCCAGTGTAGCTCCGGTGGTTGGAGCATTTTCCTGTGGACCGAAAGACTGGAAGTTTGATTCCCAGTCAGGGCACATGCCTAGGCTACAGTTTCAATCCTCTGTTGGAGCACGTATGAAAAGGCAACTGATTGATGTTTCTCACATCTCTCTCTCTCTCCCCTCTCCCCCTTCCTCTCTCTCTCTAAAAGCCATGAAAAAATGTCCTCAAATAAGGATTTAAAAAACCCTCAATGAGAGAATTAAAAGACAAAACAGAACAAGGAGGCTATTATAAAGAGAAGAGAAATGAGGGAGACGGTGCCTGAAAGGAATCACTTTGCTCCAAGCTCTCTTGGGCCTAAACCTCACCTGTATGAACTTAGGAGTCTAACTAACCAGAAACCTGCATCCAAGAGTGGAGGAGACCAGCCCTCGGGACGAGTCATCAGGGATGACAGCCACGTGTCCTGGGACAGCGATCTGGTTTGCTCAGGCTGCTGTACCAACGGCAGAAATTTGTTCTCTCACAATTCTAGAGTCTGGGAGTCTGAAATCGAGGTGTTGACGAGGCTCTGCTCCCACAAAACCTGTGAGGGAAACTCACTCTTTGCCTCTTCTGGCTTCTGGTGTTGCCAGCACTCCTTGGCATTCTTTGGCTTGTGATTGTGTCACTCCAGCCTCTGCCTTTGTGATCACATGACCTTCTCCTTTCAGTTTTTATCTTGATATCCAAATTTCCCCCTTTTGTAAGGACACCAGTCATGTTGGATCAGGGGCCCACCCTATTCCAGGAAGACCTCATCTTAAATAATTACATCTGCAAAGAACTTCTTTCCAAATAAGGGCGCATTCTGAGGTGCTGGGGGTTAGGACTTCGATATATCTTTTGGGGGAATAGTTCAACCCATAAGAAGCAGCCTAGCTGCATGTCCAGTTCCTTGTTTCCAGGGAGAGAGAGATGAGGAGCTGACAGTCCCTTTCCTTTCTACCACCAACGGCCCTGCTTCAATGTGCTCCAAACATCAGTGTCTATTACTGTGTCAAGTCTATGCCAGCAGGCTGTGGCCATAAGGAATTCAAGCCCAGAGGTGACCCCGGGTAAACATCCTTTGAACACCCATCTGGGGAAAGGAGTTGTGGAGTTGGGATCCTCACCCCAGAGTTCCCTAAAAGAAACTTGGTGGAATCACCTCAGTGAACTTCAGAATCTTTACTGATTCCCAGGGAATAGCTAAGTGATGAAGGAGTTCATCATTGTTACAGGAGGGCTTGAGTGAAGGAGAAGATATGGTCGTTTCTTCTCTGTATTTAAATCCCTCAAAAGATTGGTGCTGCGTTTAGCCACTGAAGGGCCCTCAGGACTCTGGAATGAAGTTTCAATTCACCCTTTCCATAGATCTGGATGGGGGGGTACTACCTCCTACCAGTAGGGGGCACAAGAAGTTGTCGTGAAAGGCACAGCTTTCCTGGAGTTTGGCTAGTCCTATGGCTCCCAACTATCTATGTCTGCTTATTAGAAATGTTGAGGGTAGAGGTGCGGGGAGGGCTTCTTAAAAATACTACATACCTGTACAAAGATATGAAGTCATTTCTTCAAAAAAGATCTACAGATAGCAAATGAGCACATGAAAAGATGTTCAACATCGTGAGTCTTTAACGAAATGAAAATAAAAACCAGAGTGAGATACCACTGTATACGTACTGGAATGACTAAAATTAAAAAGACTGACATACCAAATGTTAGCAAGGATGTGGAAAAAGCAGAACTCTTACACACAGCTGGTGGGAACATAAAATGGAACAAGCACTTTGGTTTCCTGTTTGTTTGTTTGTTTTTAGTTTTATTACTATTTTATTAAGAAGGAAACCCCACTGAGGGATCTTTCTGAGGTTCTTTACAGCTCTAGATTTATTTTTTTACTCTCAATACTGTTTTGTATTGGTTTCAGGTATACAGCATAGTAATTAGACAAGGAACACGCACTTTGGAAAGGCAACTTGACAGTTTCTTTTTTTGTTTTTGTTTTTTGACAGTTTCTTTAAAAGTTAAACATATTCCTACCATATGATCCAGCCATTCAGTTTTTAGGTATTTACCCAGACAAAGAAGCCAGACAAAAATGTATTATTCCACATACATAAAATTTTGGAAAATGCAGTACTAATCTATAGTGATAGAAGTTCAGGACTTCTGATCAAGATGGAGGCATAGATAGATAGATACACTTGGCCTCCTTGTACAACCAAAAGAAGGGCAACAGCAAATAAAAAAAAAATAACCAGAACTGACAGAAAATTGAGCTATATGGAAGTCTGACAATCAAGGAGTTAAAGTAGAAACATTCATCCAGACCAGTAGGAGGGGCAGAGATGGGCATCCAGGTCAGAGAGGACTAGTGGCAAGGTGGCAGCTGGCGGACTGGGTGGTCCCACATTTGCGTGCGGATAAACTGGGAGAAACACCTGGGGAGTGAGATAGACCACTCAAACCAGGGTTCCAGTGCAGGGAAATAAAGCCTCAAAACCTCTGACTGAAAAAACCTGTGGGGGTTGAGGTGGCGGGAGAAACTCCCAGTCTCACAGGAGAGTTGATTGGAGAGACCCACAGGGTCCTAGAATGTACACAAACCCACCCACCCGGGAGTCAGCACCAGAAGGGCCCAATTTGCTGTGAGCAGTGGAGGGAAGTGACTGAAAGCCGGCTGAGCAAGCAGCATTGTTCCCCCTCCGACCCCTGTCCCACATATAGTGCCACAATACAGTGAAGTGGGTAGCCCCACCCTGGTGAATACATAAGGCTCTGCCACTTACTGTGTAACAGGCTTGCTGAGACAAAAAAATATGGCCCAGATGAAAGGACAGATCAAAGCTCCTCAAGTGATGAAGATCTACCTAACCTATCAGGTGTTCAAAACACTGGTAATCAGGATGCTCACAGAAATGGCTGAGTATGGTTGCAAAACAGAGAAAGAAGTGAAGGCTATGCAAAGCGAAATAAAGGAAAATGTACAAGGAACCAATAGTGAAGGGAAGGAAACTGGGACTCAAATCAATGGAGTGGACCAGAAGGAAGAAAGAAACATTCAACCAGAACAGAATGAAGAAACAAGAATTCAAAAAAATGAGGACAGGCTTAGGAACCTCTGGGACAAGTTTAAATGTTCCAACATCCTAATCATAGGGGTGCTAGAAGGAGAAGAGGAAGAGCAAGAAATTGAAAACTTACTTGAACAAATAATGGAGAACTTCCCCAACCTGGAAAAGGAAATAGACTTCCAGGAAGTCCAGGATGCTCAGAGAGTCCCAAAGAAGGAGGAACATACCAAGGAGGAACACACCAAGGCACATCATAATTACATTAGCCAAGATTAAAATGAAGGAGAGAATCCTAGAAGCAGCAAGAGATAAGGAGACAGTCACCTACAAAGAAGTTCCCATAAGACTGTCAGCTGATTTCTCAAAAGAAAATTTACAGGCAAGAAGGAGCTGGAAAGAACTTTTCCAAGTCATGAAAGGCAAGGACCTACATCCAAGATTACTCTATCCAGCAAAGCTATCATTTAGAATGGAAGGACAGATGAAATACTTCCCAGATAAGGTCGAGTTAAAGGAGCTCATCATCACCAAGCCCTTATTATATGAAATGTTAAAGGGACTTACTGAAGAAAAAGAAGAAGATAAAAAATATGAACAATGAAATGACAACAAACTTATGACTATCAACAACTGAACCTAAAACAAAAACAAAATCAAACTAAGCAAACGACTAGAACAGGAAGAGAATCACAGAAATGGAGATCACATGGAAAGTTTTCAGTAGGAAGGGAGAGAAGGGAGAATGTGGGAATCGGTACAGGGAACAAGAAGCATAAATGGTAGGTACAAAATAGCCAGGGAGAGACATTAAGAATAATGTAGGAAATGGAGAAGCCAAAGAATTTATATGTATGACCCATGAACATGAACTAAGGTGGGGGAATGCAGGTGGAAGGGGGGCTGCAGGGCAGAGGAGAATAAAGGGGAGAATAAAATGGCACAACTGTAATAGCATAATCAATAAAAAATATTTTTTAAAAAGTTCAGTCATTCCTTGAGTACAGGGAGGATGAAAGGGGCAGAGGGGACAGATGACAGAGGGGCACAAGAAGACTTTTGGGATGATAATCATATTCATTCTCTTGATTGTACTGATGGTCCCAAGGAGTAAACATATTTGTCAAACTTCTTCAGTTAGTCACTTTAAAAGTATAACTATATTATATCTCAATAAAGGTGTGTGTGTGTGTGTGTGTGTGTGTGTGTGTGTGTGTGTGTGTGTTTAATGTTACCTGAGCTCCAGTCCCCAGAGATTCTGACTTTCTTGGTCTGGGCAGGACAACAGGAGTGGTATTCTTAAGAGTCTACCCCTAAAATGCAGCCAAGTATGATCACTGGCCCTTGTAATTTCTGGTAAGATTTTTGATTATGAGAGACTAAGGCTAACCAATGGTTGTTAATTTTTTGTGGTTGAGGAAAAATAGTGTATTTCAACCAATCAAAGGACATCAACCTAGGAAAACAGTTGAGTTTACTAAGGTGTAGGTGAAACCACATGAAATCGCCACCCTTTGGGTCATAAAAGCTCAACTGCCAGCAATTCCATGAGGTTAAACCCATATTTTTAATATTTTCACCCTTTGTACAGAATAAGTAGGAATTGTTATGTAATTGCTGGACCAAGTCCCACTAACTATGTTACTTCAGAATATTATAACTAGACTATGGCAATTTAAACATACTTCACTAACCATACTCCTCCCCCATCTCACCTGCTCCCCCGCCCCCCACCAGCCAGTAAATACTCTGAATGATACAAGAAAATATAATTTAAATACAAAATAAACACAATGTTTTTTAAGCCTTTCACTTGGTTCTTCCCATAAAGTTTCATCCCATTTTTCTATGTTTAAACTCAACTTTAGATCTGCTTTTTCTCTCTTAAAAAGTAATGTGTATTCACTGTAGAAAAGGTGAAAAATACAGAGAAACACAAGTAAGACTCTGAAAATTAAGCATAACCCCACTACATAGCTTGGCCTCTTCTGAAAACCCAGGACTTTGCTTCGTGGTTAGCCATTTTTGAAAATAAACTTCAGGTTATAAACCTTCGTGGTTCCTCTAAATTACCTGAGGCCCTCGTTAATATTTATTCAAGCAGGTTAACGTATGAGTTTAGTTTCTTAATTATCAAAACAGGATCTTGTATGAAGTGTTAATACAGTGATATAATAAAACTAGCTGACTCATCTAAAGAATAAAAAACAAGCCCTGGCCAGTAACTCAGTTGGTTAGAGCATCATCCCTTTAAGCCAAGGTTGTGGGTTTGATCTCTGGTTAGGGTACATGCAACAAGGAACCAGTGAGTGCAAAAATAAGTGGAACAACAAATTCACGTCTCTCTCTGTCTCTCCCTATCTCTCTCTCACCCCCTTCCTCTCTCTAAAAATACATACATACATACATACATACATACATACATACATACGAATTTGAATGCAGATTTGAGCATCTCTACTCACTAGTTAGTTCTCAGAAATAGTTTTAAATAATTAGTGCCTAGAGAGAGGTATTCTGGTTCTCTTCTCTAATATACAGTTACCAGTGGTCAGTTAAAGCTAAGGAAATAGAGAATTGCATAAAATAATAAAGATAACAAAGTCGGTAAATAGGGCAGCCTAGGGATGGATCAAAAATCCGATAAACTAATTTCTGAAAATATTTCAGAGCCACACTGTGGATGAATTAATTAACACAAATGTAGACAATTTCAAAATGGAGCTTTAGTGGCACAATGCCTCTTTTTAAGGAGGAGCCAATCCTGGGTGATAGCTGAACCAGGGAGGTGCCTTGGAGCCTCAACCTGACTCCTACACAGGGAGTATAGTACTGTCTTCAGATTCCCATCTGTTCACATTAAGGTTAGAAACTGTAGGAAGCATCTGGGAAATAATATATATTTATTCCTCTTGGGTAGTCTAAAAAAGTCTTATCTTAGTTTGTTCAGGAGGCTATAACAGAACACCACAGACCGGGTGGCTTACAAACAACAGAAATTTATTTCTCACAGTTGTGGAGGCTGAAGTCCAAGATCAAGGTACTGGCAGAGTCATCAGTGTCTGTTGAAAGCTCACTTTCTAGTTCATAGATGGCCATCCTCTCACTGTCCTCACGTGAAGAAAGGGGCAAGGGATCTCCTGGGGTCTCATTTCTTTCTTTTTTATTGTTGTTCAAGCACAGTTGTCTACATTTCCCCCCACCACTACCCCTGGGTCTCATTTCTAAAGGCACTAATTCCATTTAAGAGGGCTGCACCCTAACGACCCAATCTCCTCCCAAATGTTCTACCTTGTAATCACCTTGGGGGTTAGGATGTCACCATTATGGACTTAGGGGGGCACAAACATTCAGACATTCAGACAAGTATGTACCTTTACATCTGGGAGATGAAAACTAGACTACACAATGAAGTGCAGGAATCTTTGCCTGTTTCCTGCTAGGGAAGCATTGAGAGTCTGGCCTTAGCACAATTCCATGAGCCTTGAGCAAATGCCCACGGTGAGCTTAGTGACGTGTGCCATTCGGCCCTTGAAGAATGATCCTTCTGAGCAAACGCTAAACAAGGTCTCTGTTGGTCCCACAGGGCCCCGCGCGGACTTGTGGACTGAAGACATTTGAGAAACAGCTGATGCAGAAAGGAGCTTCCGTGAATCTGACCGAAAGCACAGCCTTCCAAGAGTGAAGCAGCCATAAATCCACTCTCCCACTCACACAGGGCGAGAAATTCCATAAACAAACATTTTCAGAACGGTCAGGTCTCCCATTCGTTCCCCTAAAAGCTCTTTTGTCCCCCCACGGGAGCCCTTTCTGACCCCCACCCCCACTAAGTTGGTGTACAGACCCCCATCTCCAGCTGTCGAAGAGGTGCATTTCACCCAAGTACACTCACACCTGTGTGGAAAAACTCATTTTCTTTTCTCCTGTTAATCTGTCTATTGTTAACTTTCAAGCCCCCAACCACTGAATCTGAGTTAGTAGAGAAGGTTTGTCCTCCCAATGGTGCAAATTTCAAGTGAGGAGGGTCCATTCTGGGGTTGGCAACAGATGTACCTGGAAACTGGTTGTCTGCTGCCCTGTTTTTTGCCCATATGTGAGATGTTCTGATTGTTTCTTCCCTTTAAGGTCCCCAGAGCTCACAATGATGCAATTGGGAGAAATTTACCAGAACTGTGAAATCTTGAGATTAGACTAAATGGTTGCTTAAACTCTTGAGTTACAGCACTGGCTTAAAATCCTGAGATGAGCTTCACCCTCTTTTTGTAGCAGGGCTACATTCATTGTTTTTTACGTGTTTTTTTCAGGAATTCTATCGTCTTTAAAAAGGTCTGTTTTTACAAGTCCGCTCTTGGCAGGATTTAAATTTGATTCCAGTACGGCCAATGTTCTATTCCAAGGAAATCTAGACAAAGTGATATGTAACAGAAGTTTCAATGCACAAGCAAAGATTTATAGGATACTTTGCACATGTATGATGAGTTTATTTAAAAAGCAACACCCCCCTGGCTGGCATGGCTCAGTGGATAGAGCACAGGCTTCGAACCAAAGGGTCGCCGGTTTGATTCACAGTCAGGGTACATGTCTGTCTGGGTTGCCAGGCCCCCAGTGTGGGGCATGTGAGAGGCAACCACACACTGATGTTTCTCTTCCTCTCTTTCTCCTTCCCTTCTCCTCTCTCTAAAAATAAAAATAAATAAAAAAATTTTTTAAAAAGCAAACTCACGATCAAGGGTAGATTCCTGGGGAAGCAAAAGGATGTGTGGTCAGGAGAGGGGAAGGCCACGGTTACAGATTTTCAAGAAGGAAGTGGGAAACAGGGTCAAAGGCCACAGATAGGTTGAAAAGCTGAATGACTTAGATAGGTCAGGGGTGACATGGCCAAGAGCTGTTTCAGGATGTGTGGGGTTGGGGCACAGGCTACCTAAAGGAAGTGGCACAACAAGTGTTGATGAGCCTCCTGGAGAGAATGATGGAGAAAGTCTGAGCTAAGAATTAATGAGGAATATGAAAACAAGAAATTTACGAGATGAGAAGTAGAATATTTTAAAGTGTGCATATCCATAAAAAATCAGGAAAATTAATGTTTTCTTTTTTTGTAATTATTAAGGAAACCCTCTGCTCCTTTACTAGGTCAGATTTGATTAGATTCTCCATCCAGTGGCTGCAATGCTGACAACCTGTGAGATGGAAGAGCTAACTCGAGATAGATTAGCACAATTTAGGAAACACGTCCATGAATGATGTTTTCAGAATGTTCGAAAGCTGCTCAATCGATTACTAAAATACTGAAAGCAATTCGAGTTCCTTGTTCCATCTGCACGGGGAAGTTCACATTGTTTTGCAATAGGAAGCAGAGCTGTGAAAAGGTTCCTGGTCCTTTCAGAACAGCTGGCCTAGCCTGAGGAAAACCACCCCCATAGCAAGGTTCTAAGAAATAAAAGACCTGCAGGGAATTACCAGATGCCAAGTACCCCGAGTCTGAAAAGAAAGCAGAAGAGGGGTCCTATGTTTAGGAGCACCCAAGTAAACCACGGGTTGGAGAGAAAGGGGACTTCTCCAGCAGTGGGTTAGAGTCCCAAGAGTGGTGGGAGGCCAGGGTGGCTGCTGAGCTCAGGAGCACCCACACCCATACCCACACGTATACCCAAGCAGGGTTTTAGCACAATATTCATCAGTTTTTCAGGTGTGCCCTACTAGGGTTCTGGTCTCCACTGATTGGTCAGTCAGAGGATGGCGAGTCTTTAGTCACTGCAGTTGGTTCTGGCATCAGCCACCTGGTTTTGCTGCTTTTCTGGGCCTGGAGCTGAAATAGATTGAGGCCTCGATGTCATCTCCAGGGAGGGAAGGCCGGGGGAGGAGAGGTTATCCTGGGAGTGGGGTCCTTGTTTTCCCAGTTTTGCCCCCTGCCAGGCCTCCAAGGACTTCCACCCTGATGACCTCACCTGGCTGTAAATAGCTTGGCCTTTGTGTTCAGCTATCTGCCTCAGTTCCCTATCGCACTTGCCAAAGACTTTTCCTAGTTTCTCACTATGCTGCCTCAATTCTGCAGTTGTCATGTCATTACAGCTTTAGATATTTTGTTTTGCCTTTTTGAAGCAGGGAAAGAGTTTTCAAATGTTCTCAACTAGGTCCTCCTCCCAACCCCCAATCTATGAGTTAGGTTTGTATGCCTAACAGTCTTTCTGTAAGTTGGGTTCACTCGTCCTGCAAAGGGCCCAGAGGCATGGATTCTCCAATCCTGGAAAGTTGCAGTGCAAGCCTTTGGGCAGGGAACGCAGACCTCAGTTCTTTACCTCCACCCTGGAAAGGAAGAGGATGAAGGAAATTCTGAGGGAAAGAAGAACAGAAACTTCAGGCAGGGTGTGGGGTGTCTGAAGCTGAAAAGTGAAACAGACCCTATAAGTACCCACTATTTCTATTTCTTGCTCAAGCTGGGCTAAGTTTGCTGTTCCCAAGGGCCTGATTCATCTAAATGAGTGCAGGGGTGGGGGTAGGGGTGGGGCGGCTGGTAGAGGGGATGCTCCTGGAGTTGGCACAGGAGCAGGGAGGGGGAAGAGTGGGAGGCTCCACACAGAGGAGGGAGTGAGGGAACTGACATGTACTGTGCACTCCCTGTGTAAAGGGTCACACACCCATAGCAACAGCGAGCAGGGCAGTATCATCATGTGCATTTAATAGATGGGCACTTAGGAACATTTGCCCAGGGTTGCTTGGTGAAAAAGTGGCCAATCCGGATTCGAAATCCAGATGTCCTCATGCTTTCCTTTCATTCAGCTGACGCCAGGCCTTTAGCAAGAAACTGAGGGAGGGGATCAAGACAGACATTGAAATGGCCAGGAACTATGCAGGAAAAGTTGGTAGATTTGGTTAGATACAAATAAAAAATACTTGTGTGATCAAAAATAAATCACCATAAACAAGGTTGACATATGAACAAATATATACATATAAGTTTTTATGTGTCCTATAGCATAAGAATCTATTTACAAGGTTTGTAATTTACATGTTTTATATTTATGGATGTTCGAAATTTATTTACATGATTCACATATGATCCCCATCTCATAAGGTATGTTTCAAAATAACTACTGAGCAATGCTCACTTTTAAGAAATTTAATAATACATTTTAAATTGTATGGGTATACTTCTGGAGCAATGTTTCTCAATTGAAGGTGATTTTGATCCCCCCCCATTTGGCAAGATCTGGAGACATTTATTGATTGTCACGATGGGGTGGTGATATTGCCCCTGCTATTTGTAGGTAGAAGCCAGGGTGCTTCTAAACATCCACAGGACAGCCCCCAGGACCAACAGTTATTCGGTCCAAGAGGTCAGTTGGGCGGAGGTTGAGAAGCCCTGCTCAACCTCCTTGGTACCCTTGGTACCAAGGGTACCCTTGGTACTCCTCCTATGGTACCCCATCTTTCCAGATGCTGGTCCTTGACTCCTCTTTCTTCCCATCCTTCCCTCTTCTCCTTCTTTTTCCTCTCCCTTCCCTCACTGTTATTATTCCACATCCAATCCACACCAAATCCTGTAGGTTCCACCTTAAAAATATAACCAGAATGTCAACAACTCTGACCACTGTTACCATAGGTGGGTGATGTTGTTTAGGACAGGTCCTGTCTTTCATCTGCTCAAGATCCTTCTGCACTCTTTTTACCCCATTCAGGGGACAAGCCACAGACCTAACCCCAACCCACAGGTCCTAATGACCCTTCCACCCTCCCTCTCCTGCTCTCTCCTGGGACTTCCTGTGGCTCGCACAGCCCCCCAGGCAGGCTTCCTCCCAGGGCCTCTCTACCTGAATCCTTCTTCCCCCTACAACCACATGTTTAACTCCTCGCTTGGGTCTGTTGCTCCATGGAAACGTCCTCATTTAAAAAATATATGTGTAGTTTAAAGTTGAACCCCCTGCATTAATTCTCAAGCCTCATTCTCTATCCATCTCCCTGCTCTATTTTTGTCCATCTAACACTTAATCATTTAGGACACTCTGTATTTTGCTTGTTTGTTTTATTGGCTGTTTCTCTTACTGCTCTATCCCTATATTAGGGCTAAATGCTTCAGTTCCTAGATAGGCAGGTTTGTTTGTTCATTTTTAAGGAAAGTAATTTAAAAGGTAGAATTGTTCTACAACAAAGTATCTAGAAATGCTCCCAGGTTATTTTGCAAAATTCTTGAGAAGGAACCCTATTTTCTTA